>ML786767.1:212517-277541 GCA_009831015.1 Picea engelmannii | reverse complement strand
CTTGATCCCTATGTGGTTATCTTACATGATAAGGGAATGAAATGATGGTTTTTCATAAACACAATCCATCATTTCCTTAGTGTCCAAAGATCTAAACAAGGCCTTAGTCAACTTATCTCCCAATTTAATCTAGTGAAATATAACATGAACTTGTTCCCCACAATATTTTTACATTTCTTCCATATTTAAGTATCTTAGCTTCACTACTTTGTCCTAGGTATCCTCATTATAAAGGTTTCACATATCATGAGAACTATTCCAATGTTTCTAACTTTATGTTTCAAATCCCTCATAGTAGTGGGGTAGCTCCTATAGCCTTACAAAAAAGAAAGGACTTTATTAATATTATATCGTCATCAAGGTATCTACTCCCTATGCCCTCTGAGTTCTGGAATTAAATACCATATTTATTTCATGAATTCAGTACAAGGTGGTTGCTTCATTGGAGGGGCAATACACAAAAAAATAGTCTTTTATATTTTAATTTTTGTAGTTCCTAAAGAGAGAAAAGAAAATGTGTTAATGATTAAAGAAGTTGATCTCACCCAATAACCAAGCAAGACTTAGATTTCTTTAATCAGAGAAGAAAAATTTGTGTTCGATAAGCATGACTCAATCAAGTCACTTCAAGAGTCTTTCACTACCTTTTTTAAAAATGGACCAAGTGAACCATAACACAAGATAGTCCCAATGGTGGAATTTTCTAGGATTATAAATCCTAATCATGGCCCTCACATGATTCTTGGATATTTCCTTCCTTAGAGGCATCCTAATAAGTAACAAACCCTCTTATCTTTATGCATTTCAACATTATTGAAAAATCCACATAGAAATTAGGTGGCAGAAGGAGCTCTTCAACCAACAAATAGTATAAGTCTATGCTCTCATTGACATAATTTGAGGCATTTTTATTAGTGAGTGTAAAAACTTGGTCATCAAAGTCAAACAACACCCATATTAGGGAGTGTGTGGGGTCAAATCCATGGCTAATGACAACAAGCACTAGCTTTCAGGAAACTAGGGTGATGGACAATGAGCCTCATTATTGTCCATTCTAAAGGCTCATCTTTGGCACATTTTTCCACCATAAAATGACTTAATGTTTTTTTTTTACCATATTTAATAGTCAATCATGGGTATTTTGTATGTTCCTTAATGAATATATGATTGAGGTGGATTTTTGTGTATAATATACCTTTTTGCACTAATGTTTTTTCCAAAAGAAATGTATTCCACTAACCAAGTCGAACTACAAGAGTCAAGGGTGCCAACCTCCTAGAAATAGGGGATTTTGTCTCCCTCAAGAAGTTTCCAGCCAAAGATCAAGGGAAATTTTCCCTACCTACCTCCAAGAGCATTCATTGTGCATTAATGACCACTTATAATCAATAGTATTTGAAGATACATGTGTAAAGGGTTGAGATCCCTCATTTACCCATTTCTCTATTTGATTTATGAAAGGAGATCAAACTCTCTAGCTATATATGGACCCCTAGTCTAGGAGAGCGATATAAAGAATTTTGGAGAAGTATTGTGTGGGGATTTTGTGAAGACTTGTATTAAGAACTCAGAGATTTCTTACTCTTGATGTATTACTGATATTTATGAAATAAAGATGATTTTTCTTACAGTCTATTAAAGTTTCTTTTAGGATCCTTGTGCTTCTTGGGTAGGGCCCATCCAAGAGGGATCAAGGACCTTGTTACCATTTCTATAGTTTTCATGCATTCTTAGATAGTATTTTATTTTCTTTTTATAGCTTTGCATAATTAATTCTAGATTTTGTCAAGGTTATCATAGGTTATCTAATCACAACATACATCCTGTAGAAATGTTCAATAGCCTCTTGGAGCACTCCTAGGTGCCTCCCAAGGCCAAGAACCTCATATTCACTTTATTTATTTATATTCTAGCTTTGTTCGTGTTTTTAAAGAATTGCACTACCTTTTTAGACTCCATTTTGCTTCATATAGGAGTTTCCTATAGAAACTACATAGTTCTTGTAGAAATCTCCTATAGGTATGTTTTAGCTTCATATTTGGCTTATCTTAATCTTCTTTTAATAAAAGCATCAATAAACAATAAAAGGACATTTAGATTGATATTTTTCAAAGGCTTAGCTTGTTTTATGCATGCATTAATGTAGCTTTACTCTTATTACTTCTTTTTGTCATAGCTTAGATTGAATTCATCTTTTTGCTTCAATTTAATCTTCTTGATTCAATATTCTTTAATGAAATTAGAATAATTTATTTTAATGCAATCTATATTATATGCACTTTTAGATTGGTGTGTTTCCTTCCAGCAACTAGTTCAAAACTGCTTTCTATCATTTAATTTTCCTTCACATTTTCATCCTTTGATCAGTTTCAAACCTTTGATACCGACAATTGCATACTACAAATACAATGCATAACACCTCTTATGTTTGTACGAACCTAGGGTTGAAAATTAAACAAGGAAACCCAGGATACAGTAAATCATTATCTTTATTACTGGGACCATCACGTTTTGGCATCATTGTCGGGGAGGTGTTGAAGTCTACATGTTTTTTTCATTTTTGTTTTCTATTGTGTGACCTGGAGAAATAAAAAGGATACCTTAGTCACGAGGCCAACTTCACTATAGAATATTTTTAGTGTAACAACCCAAGTTCTTTCACATCGTGTGAGTAATTATAAGCTCCTTGTCACATTCTCTTTTTTCATTATATACAAAAAAAAAAAATAGTTTTTCACTTTCTTTTGATTTCATGAATGAATAGACCTAGAGATAGGAAAGGAAATTTTTTACCAAAAACCCCCACCACAAAAACAGGTCCAAGAAATCCAGATATTAGTCTTGAAACACTAGAAAGTTTCTTGGAAAGGGAAGCTAGAGAATTTGAAAATCTTTCAGAAGAGAGTCGTTTCTCACCTCGTGTCATGGCCGATGAAGAAGAAATATTTGAGTTCCCTATTCAGGAAAACAATGGAGAAGCCAAGATGAAAATATTAATCCTTCTTCCTTACCTCATTTTCATGGGCTTGTCTATGAAGATATTGACACTTTAATGTTTGAGTTTGCAGTTATATGCAGGACATATTATTATACCACTGACAAATAGAAACTCAAACTTGTTCCTTCTACCTTGAAGGATTCATATCTAAGATGGTTTATGAGCTTGGAGGGAAATAGTATCACTACTTGGGATCAAATGAAAAATAACTTCAGTGAAATATACAAAGACTATTGTAGAGAAAGAGATGCAAGGAATGATATTTTCATAATGAAATAAGGACCTCATGAATCTCTAGAAGACTTTGAAGGGATATTTCAACTAAGATACAAGAGAGCTCAAATTTGCACTATGGATGAAGGCTCACTCAAGTGTGTCTTACTCGAGCGAGTAAGAGAAGATATGATGGAAACATTCAATATCCTATCCAATGGAGATATATATCAATTAGACTATGATGATATCAAAAGAATATTCAAGAACCACTCAAGGTCCTCCAAAAATAAAGATAGAAGCAGTAGAGGTTTGGCATCTCAATATTCTAACCCTACAAGTCATATAAAGAATTAATTAGGAATATTAATAGAGGACATGAAAAATTATATTTTACACTCTTTATCCATGCAAATGTATACCTTGCAGATCAAAAAGAAACACGAGGAAGAAAAGCAGGCATTGGTTGTTTATTGTCCCAAATGCACTAAAAATCATCCTAGAAATGAGTGCCCTTTATACTTTACAGATGTTTGTGGTATTTGTGAAGAAAATCACCCAACTAACAAATGTCCTTCTTTTCCAAGATTGAAAGCTACATTTCGAGGAGCATAGGAGAATGTGGAATCACTACACTTCATCAATCAAAAGAGGCTTGGAGCACCACGACCATTCCAAATAGGTTTGAATTTAAATCCTAGTCAAAATTTTAGTGCTTCTAATTCTCAAATATCTCCTCAACCATGCTATAACCCATCACCTTGGGAAAATCCACATCCTTGGCAATACCAAGTACCTCCAATTCCTCCTCCATACCAAAATTTTCCTAGCATGCAACAAATCAACGGAATCAACATCCACAAGGATGGATGCCATAAAAATTCCAACCTACATTATTTCCTCCTCCTCCTCAACCTAACAACACTACTCAAAAAAAATTTCTTCCTAAACAACCTCAACTACCTACTCAACCTTCTCCAAATCCAAACAATAAGGAAGTTCAACTTGTATACAACAATGATACAACTTATCAGACTTATTCTGTGGAATTACAAGAGATAAATCTCATATCATGAAAAAATTTGCAACAACAACCTAAGTTCATAGGGAATGAAAACTCTAAGAAAGAAGATATTCCCTCACCTCAACCACAAACACCTCCTTACCCTGAAATATTACAAGAAAAAAAAACTTATACATCTGAGGAAAAAGAACTTTTAGGAGAGCTTAATAATTTTTGCATAAAGATACCTCTCTTACAAGATCTTAAGGATGTGCCCATTTTCAACAAATATATCAAGGAAGAATGCACTAAAAGACCAGGGGAAAAATAAAATATCCTCCTACCATAAATGTCATATGACAATTAGTTGACCTTATGCTTGGGAAGTTGATTGTACCTAAATACTTGGATCCAAGGAGTCCCTTAGTAAATGTGCATATTAATAACACCCTAGTCCAAAATACTCTTATTTATATAGGATATGCTATCAATGTTATGACTAAGGATACTATGATAAGACTCAACCTTCAGATATTTTTGAGAGATACCCCAACTGTCCTACAACTAGTAGATAGATCTACATTCAAACCTGAAGGTATGTTGGAAGATATCATAATCTCCATCAATTATTGGGAGTACCCTGCTGACTTCGTATTCCTTCAACCCAAGTCTCAATCCAATGGATATCCTATAATTTTGGGAAGGACTTGGTTGGACACATTATATGCACACATTGGTTGTAGAGTAGGAAATATGATTATCATTGATGGATTACCCTAAAAGAATATTGTTCTTTACCCTCCTACACAACCTTTGATAAAAAAAAATCTTCTTATGTGGGTAGAAGAGGAAGAATACATGACACAAACAATTTCCTATCCCATATATACACTAAACACATCCTTAACTGATATTACAATTGATGAAGACACTTTCCTTGAAATTTTTCCACAAAATCAATATCCAAATGATGTGAAAATAGAAGGGATAAATGATGATAAAATATCTGAAATTTTTGTTGAAAACAACAGAGAATTATGGAAAAAATTGTTCACTACTGAAATAGAAGATCCAACTGTCAAAACCATAGACATCAGCCCTATAAAAACACTCAAAATCAACAATAAACTTAATACTAGTCAGCAAGAACAAAGGCTATTAGATGTGTTGAAAAGAAATATTGAATATTTTGCATGGGATTATAAAGACACGAAAGACATCCACCCTTATATTTTTACACACCATATTTACATAAAGGAGGATTGAAAACCTGTTAGGTATCCCCAAAGAAGAATGAATCCTGCAATGAAAGACATAGTTAAACAAGAAATTCAAAATTTTCTTGATGTCGGATTCATATATCCTATTTGAGACAGTGAACGAGTCTTTCCTCTGGTTATTGTCCCAAAGAAGAGTGATAAGTGGAGGATATGTGTGGATTATTGGGAGTTAAACAAGGCTACCAGAAAGGACCATTTCCCCCTACCTTTTATTGACCAAGTTTTGGATGTCTTAGTTGGGAAGAAATACTTTTCCTTTCTGGATGGTTTTAGTGGATACAACCAGATTCAGATCAGTCCTGAGGATCATGACAATATCACCTTTACTTTCCCATGGGGTACATTTGCATACAAAGTCTTAACTTTTGGTCTATGTAATACCCCAACCACTTTTCAAAGAGAAATTCTCATCATCTTTTCAGAACTCATCCATGATAAAGTTGAGATCTATATGGATGACTTTACCCATTATGGAAATTCATTTGATGAAGCCTTATACAATCTAGATAAGGTTCTCCAAATATGTAGAGAAATGAATATGTCCCTTAGAAATGAAAAATGCAATATGATGATGAATGAAGGGATTGTTTTAGGACATCATCTATCCTCCAGAGAGATTGAAGTAGACAAAGATGAGATCAAAAATCATCACTTTACTTCCTAGCCCTTTGAAACCAAAATATGTAATAAGATTCCTTGGGCATGCAGGATACTATAGAAGGTTCATCAATTATTTTAGTAAGATATCCTCTCCTATTTTTACCTTTGTGTCCAAATCTGTAGATTATTGTTGGACCCTGAACTGCCAACTAGTTTTTGAGACAATAAAAGAAAAACTCTTAACTGCTCTTGTATTATAAGGTCCCAATTGGGATCTTCCATTTCACATTCACACGGATGCATCAGAAAAAGTTGTAGGAGAAATCTTAGGACAAAATAAAGACAATAATCCCTATGCAATCTATTTCATAAGTAAAAATATGGTTGGTGCATATATCAAATACATTGTTACAGAGAAAGAAATTTTAGCAGGTGTCCATGCTCTCAATAAATTCAGACATTATGTTACAGGGTATAACATTTTTGAACATACAAATCATGTTTCCATTAGATACTTCATGAATAAACCTTATATTAATGGTAGGATGATTAGATGGTTTTTTTTATTACAACAGTTTGATCTAAAAAATAATTATAATTCTGGCAAGTAAAATGTAGTTGAATATTTTTCGTCCAGGTTGACTAGCCTAATGAAGAAGGCATGATCGATGATCAATTTCCAAATGAGAACCTATATTACATATCAGCACAAACCCCTTGGTTTTTTGATATAGAAAATTATCTAACAACATGAAATTTCCCTCAATAATTCTCCTACAGGGAGAGATGCAATATCGTCTGGAAAAGTTCAACCTACACTTGGGTTGCATCTATTTGTTAAAACTTTTCCCAAACCATATTTTGAGGAGATGCATAAGAGAATCTGAGTTGCATGATATCCTACATGCTTGTCATGATGAACCATGTGGAGGTCATTATGTAGCCAATCAAACATCTTATAATATCTCACAGGTTGGATATTATTGGCCAACCCTACATAGAGATGCTTGGTGATACACTTCACATTGTGATGAATGTCAAAGAATGGGGAAACCAACAAAGAGGAATGAGATTCCTTTATAGCCCCAAGTATCATTGGAACCATTTGACGAGTGGGGCATAGACTTCATAGGCCCAATTGACCCTCCATTAGGAAAAAAGAAACATGTATTGGTGTGCATGAACTATCTAACAAAATGGGCTGACGTAAGGGCCATGAAGGATACCACATAATCAAATATAGTTTCATTCCTTCAATAATGCATATTCTCAAGGTTTGGATATCCATGGGAGATAGTCACATATTGATCAAGGCCCTCAATTTACATCAAGACTCATTGAAGAGATCATGAAGGAACATAACATCCTCCATAGAAAGTCAACACCCTACCATGCTCAATAAAATGGGAAAGTTGAGGTCACAAACAGAGAGCTAGAAAACATACTCACCAAAATAGTGAGCATGAACAAGAAATATTGGTTAAAGAAGCTCACAGAAGCAGCATGGGCATACAACATTGCATGGAAAACTACCATAAGGCTTATGTTGAAACTCACAACAATACTGAGAGGGGGGGGTGAAGCAATATTGTATTAAATTTCTGTATTTTTCTTTTCTCCCAACCATTTAAGTTATCAGTAGTGTGAACTTAATGACAAGAACAAGTAGAAATAAAAAAATTCAACATGCACCCACCTGTCGCAAATAATGACGACACCGATCCTCTCAGGAACCAACCTATTACAAATGATGAGGAATTCAATCCTCTTAGGCACCAACCTGATAAAAATGATGATTAATCCAATCCTCTCAGGCACCAACCTGATACAAATGATGAGGACTCCAATCCTCAGTGAGATACAACTCACCCTAGCACCACCCTTCCACCCTCATTTCAGAAAAAAAATAAACCTTTCAATGCAAACTTGCAGATTTATGTTTATGTTCCTGTGAACAATTGCATTTTTTTTTTCACTTTCGTGCACTGTACAATCAGAGCACATCCATACTTATATCATTTTTCCCAGTTCCACCTTCTTGTATGTGGAAATGTGATAGTTACAATGTGGAAAAACTTTGAATATATCAAAGTCCGATTAGTCATGATTTGTCTAAATAAAATATGGTGGTTATATTGTGGACAACCTTGGACCAAATCAAGATCCTGTCAATTACAATCTCATCTAAATACATTATGTGGACATATGATAGTTACATTGTGGAAAAAAAATTGTTATCAAACATTCTTTGACTAAATCAAATGGACCAAATCAAATGGACAAATTTCTTTCATAGTCCATTCCATCACAGTCCATATCGTGCAGTTCATACCGTGCAATTCATACTACTCATTCCATTCCGTCACAGTCCATTTTGTCACAGTCCATTCCATCACAATCCATACCACACAGACCATACCACGTAGTTCATACCACTCAGTAACACATTGCTCGGTTCCATACTTCTCAGTTCCATATTGTTCATTGTCGCACCGTCACACTATCACACTGTCACACCGTCACACCATCACACCGTCGCACTGTCACACCATCACACTTTCACAATATCACACTGTCACACCGTCGCACTGTCCACTGTCACATTGTCACACTATCACCCTTTTGCATAGTCACACTATCACACTGTCACTATGTCACATTGTTCACACTCTCGCACTGTCACACCGTCGCATTGTAACACTGTCACATTTTCGCACTATCGCATTGTTTCATTATCACACTATTAAATTGTCACTTCATCGCATTTTCCACTGTCACACTGCCAAAATATCCACTTTCATACTATCTCATTTTCTGTTGTCACATTGTCTCACTGTCACACCATTCATTGTCACACTATTGCACTGTCCATTGTCACAAGGTCGCATTGTCACACTCCATTCTGTCGTTGACATCAATGACAACATGTTCTCAAAAAAAAAAAACTTTGTCATTTATGGAAACTCTATTGTTGAGTTTCTCCCCCTGTTAGTGTGTTCCTTTGGCATTTACTCCCCCTTGTCGTATGCTCCTCTTTGTCGCAACTCTATTTTCCTCCCCCTTTGACATCAACGGAAAATGGAAATTTCTTACTGAATGCACACATTCTGAGAGTGTCTACCCTTGAGGCTTGGTAGCCTCAAACATGTAGTGAAGGTTTATGCATTTGAATGCGGAGTGGGAAGGATTCCCAACTTCTCTCTAAAGTACTCAAAAGAGTCCCTAGGTGATGGCTTGGTAAATATATCTACAATATTCTCTTTGAAAGGAACATATTCTAATTTAACCACTCGATCTTAAACCTGTTCTCTGAGAAATTGATACTTTATGGGGATATGCTTAGTTTTAGAGAGTTGAACATAATTTTTGGAGAGATTGATATCACTTGTGTTATCGCACATGATAGAAAAAATTTGATCACAAGGAACTTGAATATCCTTAAGATTGGTATTTATCCATAACACTTGTGTACAGCAGGATGTTGCACCTATATACTCTGCTTTAGCTGTAGAAAGGGAAATAAAAGTTTGTTTCTTGATGAGCCAGGATTCTAAACAATTGCCAAGGAAAAATTCACCTCCACTAGTGCTTTTTCTATCATCAATGTTGCCTTCCTAATCTGCATTTGTATAAGCTCTGAGAACAAGGTCTATGGTTTTTGGATACCGCAGTCCATAATCAATAGTTCTTTTCAAATACCTAAGTATTATTTTGACTACAAGAAAATGAGTTTCCTTGGGATTTGACTGAAACCTGCCTACCAAACCAACAACATGCATGATTTCAAGGCTTGAAGCTGTGAGATAAAGTAGACTTCCTATCATGGATCTGTACATGGTTTGATCTACCTCTGAATCATTATCATCCTTGCTAAGTTTGCAACCGATAGTCATAGGAGTGCTTACTGGTGCACAATTTTCCATTCCAAACTTCTTCAAAATTTCCTTGAGATATTTACAATGGGAAATAAAAATTCATTTTTTGGATTGATGAATTTGTCAGCCAAGAAAGAAAGAAAGTTCTCCTAACATGGGCATATCAAACTCTTGTTGCATTACAGTTGCAAACTTATTACTCATCAACTCAATATTACTATCAAAAATAATATCATCAACATATACCACAATAATTAACATATCATTACCTTCAACCTTGATGTATAAATTACTATCATCAACTCCCTTTTTGAATCCTTGTTGGTGCAAGTACCTATCTAATCTGTAATACCAAGCTCTTGAAGCATGTTTTATCCCATATAGAGCTTTCTTTAATCTGTAGACATAATCCTTTTTGTCAGTTAGCAAAAATCCTTCTGGTTGCTCCACATAAACTTTTTCCTCGAGGTCACCATTTAAAAATGTTGATTTGACGTCCATCTGATAAACTTTGAAATTTCTATAGCATCAAAAATCCAAAAACATCTTGATGGATTCAATTCTTTCAACAGAGGAAAAAGTTTCTTCAAAGTGCACTCCTTCAACTTGAGCATACACTTTGCATACCAATATGTCCTTGTTTCTAAATATATGTCCATCTTCATTCAACTTATTTATGTATACCCATTTAGTTCCAATTACATTCTTGTCTTTTAGTCTTGGAACAAGATCCCATGTATGAGTTTTCTCTATTTGGTCTAGTTCTTCATTCATGGCTTTGATCCAATGGTCATCCTTGCTTGCTTGCAAAATATTTTGGGGTTCAATCATGGATAATAGTGCAAATTTTGCAGAGGTAGATGTATCTATAATTTTTCTTCTAGTTTGTACACATGTCTCCTTATTTCCAAGAATTTGACTTTTTGGATGATGTTTTTGAACATACCTTGATGGAGTCTTTGGTTGTGATGTTTCAATTATTTCCCATTCTTCTGAATCCTATGCTTCTTGATTCCCATTTATGTTTCCATTTTGTGGTTCATTGTTCACTAGTTCTTCATCTGAGTCAACATGATACTGGAGCCTCACTGACTGAAATGGTCTTCATTTACCTTTACATCTATACTCTCAACTATATTGTGGAGCCTTTTGTTGTAGCATTTGTATCCTTTACTTTTGGAGGAGTATCCCAACAAGATACCTTCATCTGCTCTGGAATCAAACTTTCCTAAGTTATCTTCATTTCTTTTAATGTAGCATTTGTTTCCAAAGATTTTGAAGTTCTTTATTGATGTTGGTATGCCATGCCACAACTCATAGGGTGTTTTATCACTGTTTATTATTATGTACGCTTTGTTGAGGATGTTGACAACATTTTGAATAGCTTCTCCCCCAAAAAAATTGGGTACTTTTGATTCATCAAGCATGGATCTGGCCATTTCTTGAACTGTCATGTTCATTCTTTCCACTACTCCATTCTGCTGAGGGGTTATGGCAATAGAAATTGTCTCTTGATCCCATGTTTTTCATAGAAACTATTGAATTCATCATATGTGAATTCTCCTCCTCTGACTAACCTTAGGCATTTTATTTTTAAGTCCATTTCATTTTCTACCTGCGCCTTGAAGATTTTAATTTTTTCAAAAGCCTAAAATTTATGCTTCAACAATCCCACCCAAGCCATTCTGGTATAGTCGTCAATTAACAAAATGAAATATATTTCACCTCTATGGGATTTTGCACTAGTAGTTTCATAGATATATGTGTGAATCAACTCAATAGGTCAAGTGGTGGAGTGTTCTTTTTCCTTGAATTGAACTCTTGATTGTTTTCCAAACTGACATGACTTGCAGATAGTATTCTCAAGATTGGAGATTTTAGGCATATCTCTTACAACATAATTTCTTTCGAGCTTAACGAGTTGATCAAAATTGATATGAACTAGTATTTTTTGCCAAATCCAACTTTCATTAGTTTTACCAATGTAACATTTTTCTTTTCTTTCGTCTAAAACATATACATTCCTTGAAGTTTTGACCACCTTTACAAAAGTCTTCCATGTATTTGCATCCATTACCTTACAACCTCTTGAATTAAAAAGAACATTGTGTCCTTGGTCACACATTTGACTTACACTCAATAAGTTATATTTTAGACCATCAACATACAACACATTCTATGCTTTGGTCTTTCCCTTTTTATCTTCATCTAAAACAACTATTCATTTTCCTCTATTTCTAGCTGGAGAATTGTTTCCAAAAGTGACATTACAACCTTTTTCTTCAGTTAAGAATTAAAACTTACTTTTATCTCCTGCCATGTGTTTGGAGCAACCACTGTCAATGTACCATTTATTTTCTTGATTGTTGGCATACAATTTTCTTCATTTTTCTTCCTCCAAACCTTGCTAAATTCTTCTTTTTTTTCTTTCTTAAAGATAGGCAACAACTTGATTTTGCATTCACTTGATTTGTGTCCAGAATTATTGCATATGTGGCACTTGATGTCATTCAGTAAAGGAGAGAAAGAATTTTGAACCATAACATTTTGAGATTTGTTTAATCTTGTTCTTACATTTTTGTTGTATCTAAAAGGTATACAACTTACAACCTTATGTCCAAAATTTCCACAAGAGAAACAATATCCATAAAATAAATTTGGATACCTTGGAATAAAAAAATTACTTGTGGGAATCGATCTTTGTCTGCCAGCTTGATAATATTCAGACTCTTGTTTTTTCCTTGCTTCATAATAGGGATGATTCAGTTTGGAATGCCTCTTCTTTTCATGTTTTGCATTGTTCGACTGACTATTGTTTCCCTTGAGAGCATTTTCATAACTTGTAGCCTTTCCACTACTTGAATTGTTGGTGCTTGATTCACCTTTGATTGCTCAAGATCTTATCCAGATTTTCAAATCCATTTATGAATTTTATTTAAGTCTTGGATTTCTCTAGATCTTTTCTTAAGACAACTATTTTAGCTTCTATTTTGTCGCAACTATTCTCCTTTTCTTTTATTTGATTTATCAATACTTCTTCTTTCCTTTTTGCTTCTTCCAACTGGATTTTTAAGATGACTATTTCTTCACTAACCTCAATGTATTTTTCTTTTTAGACCTGCAACTATTCTTTTCTTAGTCTGTTCTTTTTCTCAAGTTGGGAAATATCCTCCAGAGCACTAATGAGTTCTCCTTCCATGTCTACTACACCTTCACACTCTCATGTGTATGTTTGATCATATTTGTGTTGCTCCAAATCCACATGAATTTTTTCATACTGAATTATATTAGGCTCATATTCTTCTTATTCAGAGCTGTTGTTATCCTCCTTTGAATAAAAACTATTCATTTTAAAAGACTTTTTAAAATCACTAGGTTTATCCTTTCCTTTTCTTTCATTTTCATTGATGTTATTTATTTTGATGGGACACTTAGAAGCAAAATGACCAACTTTACCACAATGAAAACATTTAAATGGTAACATACCTTTGTATTTCCCAGAGCCTCTCTTTAGTTTTCTTACAAAGTTAGCTTCTTCTTCATATGAGAAGTGTTCTGATGAATCATGGTCTTGATATGTTGATTATTTGACTGATTCTTTGAAAATTGCATCCTTTAGATCTGAATGATCCTTTTTAGTCATCATCTCATAGGAAGTCAGTATTCCATGTAGCCTATCCATAGTCAATTTATCTAGTTCATGTATTTCTTCTATAGCAGATACTTTTGAATCAAATCTTGAGGGAAGAGATCTTAGAACTTTTTGAACTACCACAACTTCTTCAATATTTTCACTCAACCCTTTCATAGTGTTTACAGTTTCATCTACTCTGAGAAATAAAATTGCAACATTCTCATCTTCACTCATCCTTATACTTTCAAATCACATTCCGAGGGCTTGAATTTTGGCCAATTTTACTTTCTCGTCGCCTTCATAATTGTTTACCAGTTTGTCCCATATTTCGTTTGTGGATTCCAACTGCATCTCTTTAACAAACTTTGTTTATGCAAGTCCACCTTGGATGGAATTCATAGATCTAGCATTGTTGTAGTAATTTTTCTTACCAACCTTATCAGTTGGAAGAGTTGTTGGGATTTTATAACCATCTATCACAATCTACCATATTTCCATACCAAGAGAATCAAGTAGGTCCTCATTCTGATTTTCCAAAAGGAAACATGTGTTCCATTGAATAGAGGAGGTCTGTTTGAAGAAATAAAAACATCTTGACTTGCAATATTGTCTATGTGATCTACCTTCCAGTTGTTAGATTGTTACTAAAGGAACCATGCTCTGATTCCAATTGTTGAAACTCACAGTAATACTAAGAGAGGGGGGTGGGTGAATTAGTATTGTATTAAATTTATGTATTTTTCTTTTCTCCCAACCATTTAAGTTATCGGTAGTGCACACTTAATGACAAGAACAAGAAAAAATCAAAAAATTCAATAGGAAACCATCTGTCACAGATAATGAGGACAACAATTCTCTCAAGCACCAACCTATTACAAATGATGAGGACTCCAATCCTCTCAGGCACTAACCTGGTACAAATGATGACTCCAATCCTCTCAAGAACCAACCTGATACAAATGATGAGGACTCCAATCCTTAGTGAGCTAAAAATCACCTTAGAACCACCCTTCCACCCTCATTTCAGAAAAAAATAAACCTTTCAATGCAGACTTGCAGATTTATGTTTATGTTCTTGTGAACAGTTGTAGTCTTTTTTTTTTCTTCACTTCTGCGTGCTTCACAATCAGAGCGCATCCATACTTATAGATTTTTTCCCGATTCCACCTTCATGTATGTGGACGCATGACACTTACAATGTGGACAAAATTTGAATATATCAAAGTCATGCTAGTTATGATTTGTCTAAATAAAGTATGACGGTTACATTATGGACACACTTTGACCAAATCAAGATCCTATCAATTAAAATTCCATATAAATAAAGTATGTGGACATATGACGGTTACATTGTGGAAAAAATTATGTTATTGAACATTCTTTGACTAAATCAAATGGACCAAATCAAATGAAAAAATTTATGTCATAGTCCATTCCGTCACAGTCCATACCGTGCAGTTCATACTGCGTAGTTCATACCACGTAGTTCATACCGCTCAGTCCATTCTATCATAGTCCATTTTATCACTGTCCATTCTATCACAGTCCATTATGTGGACATATGACGGTTACATTGTGGACAAAATTATGTTATTGAACATTCTTTGACTAAACCAAATGGAATAAATCAAATGAACAAATTTTTGTCATAGTCCATTCCGTCACAGTCCATACCACGCAGTTCATACTGCGTAGTTCATACCGCATAGTTCATACTACACAGAACATACTGCGCATTTCATACCACTTAGTCCCATACTACTTGTTGTCACAAGATTTGACTCTAGGCTATAACAGAGCCAAGCCTTAGCACATTTTGAAAAAGATAATAATGGGTGATTGAACAGTTATTGGAGGCTTCTAGAACTAGGTCTGAAAGAAATTTTCAACCATTAAAAATCAGAAATAAAGAGGCATGAACTCATCTTCTAAATCCATTTAAAATCATAAGGATGGATAGAAGATAAAAGATAGACAAAACTGAAAGAAAAATCCAGGTATCCAATTCTGATAAATCTGGTCTTCCTTTCGGTAGAAGAATGACAATGATTTAAAATGTTTGGACATAGGTCTTATCTTACTCATAGGAAGACAGAGGAAATGCTATAAAAAAATATAACTTATAAATAAGGAAAAACAATTAAAATGCAGGTCTTGTTCTCCTCACAACAGAACAGAGGAAAAATTGCACTTGAAAGAATGCTCTTAATTAATCACAATAGAAGTCTCACTGAATTGTAACTATTACAAGTTAAATAAAAGAAGGAGAAGAAGAAAGAGAAGTAATGAAAACTTCAAAAATAGGACACATGAAAAAGACATAATTTATCATAACGAGATATATAATCTCTTTGCTTTGGTCAAATGTATTGCTGAAAAGACTACACTACAATCCCAACCTCAAAGGCTCTCGAGCTGCCCCCCTTTGATTCATTCAAAAATCCTAATATTTATACCAGATGAGTTCCTTCGGTTTGAATCCATTTACAATGATCTCTGAAAGAAATGTTTCGGTTTGAAACTGATTACAATGATATTTGAAAGAAACATTTTGGTTTGAAACCGATTACAATGATGTATGAAAGAAACGTTTCAGTTATGAATGTATATCATAGGAATATTTAAAATTTAGTTGGATTTAATTTGATGTCATATGTTGATGATCCGTATTTGACTTCTGTTGCGTGGTTGGTCTTTTTTATTGACTGTGTCTCAAGTCATTTGTCACCTGCAATGAGTTTACTAGCGTAAATGATTGTGGTTGAAGCTGCGGCGATGGCGATTGGACAACTAGCTCAACGCGAGCTCGTTATGGGAAGGTGGTGCGTCTGTCGGGAGGTGATGTGTAGTAAGAGTGGGAGATAGGTGGTGAGGGATGAGAGGCTACGAAAATGCGATGGGTTATCTATTTTGTTGGGGTGTGAAGAAATGGTTTTGAGGTAACCCACTTTTCGCCCTGCAATGCATCTGGTGATGACACGTAACCCTGAGAAAAAATCACGGTTTAAATTGCGGGACTGCCTCTCAAAATTAAACCCCATGCAACTCTGCACCCCACAATTTCTCTCGTTCGTTGATCTAGGCAAGAGAAAGATAATCTGTTAGATCTCACAAAGTGAAATAAGTGCCCAAAGTTTAAGTTGAGGTCACATATCATGGTCATATGTAGAGAAGATAGAGTGAATTTAGTGCAATTCCTATCCGTCGATATGAGCAGAGAAAACATGTTAGACGATCTTTGTATTCACCTATTTCATACTTTGGAAGGAGGCAAGAAGTGCTGAGTAAAGAAATCCCGAAGACCCGAAGCTCCGAAGTAAATCTCAGTCGTCCAAATCAAAAGGAAACACATCACCAAATCTCTCGCTTCGGTGATAACCACTTCAGAAGAAAGTTGGATGCATGAAGCAAAAAATCCCGAAGCCCGGAATTCCAAAGTAAATCTCCGCCATTAAAATCAAGAGGACACGCGGCAGGAGATCCTCCACTTCGAGGATTTAGCACTTCAGAGATTTTGGGCTCCCTTTTCTGTTGATTTAGCCCCTTCCCTGCTATATTTGGTCCTTTTCTTAGTTTATCCAGATTTTGAACTGATTTATCGTTCCACTAGATTCTGAAATCTGATCCATCAAGTTTTCTTGCAACTTTTCACGGTGCCATAATCCTTGAGGAAATAAGATTAGCCTGCCTATAACAAGAGAAGTCTATAATTTCTTCACTGAATAAAAAATTCTAATCACAATTCAAATTGTTAACTTTAGCCAATCATACATATCGTTAATACTTCGACGTTCATGAGTGTTGGGTACAATTAGGGTACAAATCTCCTGAAGGTCAAATTCACGAAGAAGTTAATCTCTTATTACTCACTTTTATGTTTTATTTTATCATGTTTTAAACCTTGAATTAGCCTTAAGTACTTCAACGCTTCGGCATTCGGGGTTTTCATTATTTAGACTTTCTGGAATACCCAAAGCGTGAAGCTCCGAAGTGAACATTAGAGGCTTTCTTTAAAACTCAAGCAACTTCTAAGTTCGGAGATCACTAATACCGTTTGATAAAATTAGAGTAGATAATCGACGGTGGATATCGTAAGAGACTTTTCAACAAGCGATGAATTTATCTTTTAAATTTAAAAGGCGAATCTCTAAGTTTTTTTTTCCTTTTTGGGTGAAAATTTTATTTCTAAGAGGCAAAATCTAAAGCTCAAAATCTCAAAATTAAACGTGTTCCAACACTACTTAGTTCCATACTTCTATGTTCCATACTGCTCAATCCATACTGCTCAGTTCAATACTACTCACTGTTGCAAAGTCACATTGTCACACTTTCACATTGTCACATTGTCACACCATCGCATTTTCCATTGTCACACTGTAACATTGTCGCACTATCACACTGTCACACTATCACACTATCACACTATCACTTTGTCACATTGTTCACACTGTCGCATTGTCACACCATATCACTATCCACTATCACACTGTCACATTGTCACACTGTCACACTATCGCACTGTCACACTATCGCACGATTACACTGTCACTCCATCGCACTATCCATTGTCACACTATTGCATTATCCACTGTCATATTGTCGCACTATCGTTCTATCACATTGTCTTTTTTTTTTTACAAAAACAGTTATAGATTATATTAATGGGGTGGACTAGCCACAGATTCGATTACAAAATGGCCTCGAATTTCTTCAGGCCTATTTTCCTAAGACCATTCTACTTCTATAGATATAAACTTGTGAGTTGAACTAGATCCTGTACGACTTCTAAAGATACTGGATTATTTAAAGCAATGGCTACAATACAAAATGCCAATTTGCTGGTCAGATCCTGCGGACAGACTGCTTACAAAGAGGGATTAATTCTTGGGGTTCTGGTTCCAGTTACTATTCAGCTGAGCCATCTTGGCTTCCAACTTATTCATCCTTTCTTCAAATTCCTGCTGAATATTTTTTATCTCCTTATGCAGTTTGTCCAGCTCCTTCGAGAATCCAATTTTTGTGGTGGTGATATCTGCTTCGAGCTGCTCCATTCTGCACCCAGCCTCCGTGTCCAGGTTCTCCAAGAAATCCAGCTGATTTTGGAGTAGCTGCTTCAGGTTCTCCAGGGATTTATCCATCTCTTTCAACCACTCCTCCGTGCTTGGCTTCCCTGTTAATGATGAAGACATTTCCAGGCGTCCTCTTACTTCGCGCATCTTGCCCTTCTCTAGTTGATGCTTCACACTCTCTCTGTTCGTGAGTGACTTGCAGAACTCAACTTGAACTGGAACGAGGGGGGAGAGGTCGCCCTTTATTTCTTCTTCACGCGTTCTCATAATTGCACTTAGATTTACAGGATTTGTGGGAAAGGGCCACGTGGATCTCTTGTCTCCCCAAAATCTGAAGCACCATTCCTCATGGTACTGAGGCAGCTCCTTTGTCCAACCAGAACCTCTGCCACGTACTGATCTTACATTTTCACTTTATTCCCATTCTGCTGCCAAAGCTTGCATTTGAGTATGTGAGCGAGCATGGGCTTGAGTTCATGGGAGCTCCACGCTATCTATCATTTCACTGACTATCAGTACCCCTGTCTCTAGCAACGCGCCTCTATTGGCTTCCTTGTCAGCCTCCCCATTAAGATCCCTTAGCACATGAAAAAACTTATATGATTTAAAATTCCTTAGAAGGAGGCGTATTTTGTCTAGAAGGTTATTTAGCATAATGATTTGGGTCTTGGAGTGGTTGATCATGGCCTGTATAATTATTCTGGAGTCACCGATTATTGTCAAATCCTGGATTTTGAGTTTGATTGCTTGGTGTAAACCTTGCCAGAGAGCCAGGGCCTCAGCTCTGTTGTTGGACTCTATTCCTAGACCGATAGCGAAGCGCATTGCTGTAGCCTCTATGAGATTTTCAATGATTCCCCCTCCCCCAGCCTGGCCTGGGTTTCCCTTCAAGGCCCCATCAAAGAAGAGAATAGGTGTTTTTATTTCGCTTTTCCAACTGGCAAATTCCTTCTCGCTTTTCCTAATCTCCCAGCCTTCTTTGATTGGATCATTTACTTTTCGGGCATCGAGACCTCGTATCTTGAACTAGTTTAGCCAACACTCCTCTGCTTCATCCAACTTATGAAGCTTGATTGTAGAGCAAAGGTAAGGAGCTGATTCACCCAAGAGAGCTTGAATTTTAGTGACGACTATGGCTACACTCCTTTGGCTTTCTCTGAAAATTTTGTGGTTCCTTTCTAGCCAAAGATTCCATAGGATAAACTTTGGAAGCATTCCCCATAGAAAGAGAGCTTGGTTTCTCCCCTTGACAGCAAAGGGATACAAGGAGTCCCATTGTAGGAGGAGGCTTATTAAATCAGGAGGAAAATTAAGTGAAAATTGGGAGCCTGTTGCCTTCATCCAGACTTCTTTTGAATAGCTACAATTTAAGAGAAGATGGTCTGTGGTTTCTTCCTCATGAAGGCATAGCGGTCACCTGAAGGGTCCTTCCCAGCCCCGTCTTCTGAGGTTCTCCCCTATTTGGATACTCTTATGCACCAGGTTCCAAATGAAGAGGTCGATTTTTGGGAGAGATTTGGGCTGCCAGATTGCTTTCCACAGAGCCAGATTAGGCATAGCAGTGGGGACGTTGTTGAAGAGTTGGTAGCCTTCTGCCGTGGTGTAAGCCCGTGCATTCCTTCCCCATCCTCTTTCATATTTTCCTTTCTTTTTTAGGGGGGACTTCCCTTGAAGACACCTCTTGAGGGAACACCAGTGACGGTCTAGAGCAGCTGGTCTGTTTGGCACTCCCCACCCTTGCTAGGATTGAGGTCTGTCTTCCCCCCAGATTGAGATGTCGGAAAGCATTACAATATTTTGACTGTACATCTAGTCTTTGAGGCAAAGTAGGTCCTGTCGGTGCTCTAGAGGTGGGTCTCCCATTATTGAGTCTGTCCAGATTCTGATTTTCTTACCATTTTTTGGCACCCAAGTTAGGTGAGGGCTGAAGTGTGGAAGCGCCTTTTTGCATAGCGCAAAGATAGGGGAGATTTTTCGTTTCTTTGCAAGGGAACTCTAAGATTCTATCCCATGGCCCCCAAAAGTATTTCCTCCAAAGTGCAAGTTTACTTGAAGAAGGTTTGTCAGTGACCATCTTCCAGAGTAGCTTTGCCCCCAAGGCCAGATTTTGAATTTTTTTTTTTTTTAAATTGATTCCCCCTTCCAGGAAGGGATTTGAAGTTTTTTCCCAGCTAATCAAGTGCAGTTTCCTTCTTGCTTGCCTGCCTCCTTCCCATAAGAAGTGTATTTGAAAAGATTTGATTTTTTGGATGACTGTGGCAGGGGCTAACAATAGAAATCTCTGATAGATAGGGATACTAGACACCACAGCCTTTATCAGGACTGCCTTCCTTGCTAAGTTTAACCAATTCGCCCCCCAAGATGAGAATTTATTCTTGAGTTTTTCTACAAGATGATTCCAGTGAGAGGTCCTAGGTGCAGATTTAAAAATAGGGACTCCCAGGTATTTAAAGGCCTTCCAATTTGTGTGCCCCTCCATCCCTAGGACTCTTGTTATTCCCAGCATTTCATTTGGAGTGATATTCCATCCATAGATGTTACTCTTGACCTGACTTATTTCACTTCCGGAGGCTGCTGCATAGGCGTCCAGTTCTTCCTTAAACTTTTTTGCTATTATCGGACTTGCTCCTCCCAACAACAGCGTATCATCCGCGAATTGTGCATGGTTGATGTCTTTCACCCCTTGCACTATTCTTAATCCCTGGAGGTTGTTGTGAACTTGGGAGTTTCCCAGCTGGTAGCTTAGGACTGATGCTTGAATTGCGTAGAGCAGGGGCGAGAGGGGGCAGCCTTGTCTTAAGCCCCTGGAGGCTTTGAAGAAGTTTGTTACCTTCCCATTCACCAACGTGGCTATCCATGGTGATCTGATGCAGGCTTTTATCCATTTTACAAATTTCGATTCAAACCCAAACTTCCTCATGACTTCAAATAAAAATTCATGTCTGACTCTATCAAATGCATTAGCGAGGTCCATTTTAATAACCATACCTTTTTCTTTCCTTCAGACATTGGAGTGAATAGCTTCTTGAACCAGGATGATGTTATCAACAATATGCCTTCCTTTGACAAAGTCACCTTGGTTTTCAGGAACGATGAGAGGGAGAAGTGCTTTGAGCCGATTGGCTATAACTTTGGCTAGAATTTTATAGCTTGTGTTGCATAGGGAGATTGGTCTGAATCGATTGAAGGAAAGCACTCCTTTTTCTTTCGGGATGAGTGCCAGGAAGGATGAGTTGGTGCCTCCTCCTAGCTTGTTGCTCTGCTGTGACTTCTAGATCATTTTGGTTAAATCCTTTTTTATTATATTCCAGCACTACTGATAGAATCTGGAAATGAACCCATCCGGTCCCGGGGCCTTGTCTGGGTTCATCTAATCAAGGGCCTCCTTTATCTCTTGCTGCATTACCTCCCTTGTCAACTTGATGTTGGTGTCCTCATTTATTAACCTTGGGATAACAATGAGAGGGTACCTCTGCTGGTCCACTTCTGTTCCTTTTGGTTCTATATAGAGCTTCTCAAAAGCTTCATAGGCTGCTTGTTTAATGCCCTCTGGATCTGCAATTGTTTTATTCTGGACTTGGACTTCTGTCACTGCCTTGTATTGTTTCCTTGCTTCCGCTTGTTTGTGAAAGTAGCCTGTGTTCCGGTCTCCCTCTTTCAGCCATAAGCTTCTTGATTTCTGCCTCCAGTAGTTTTCCTCCGCTCTGCAGGCTTTGTGCCATTGCCTTTGAAGGCTGTCCTCCTGTTGCAAGATTGTAGGAGTGATATCATGTTGTTCCATCTCTAGTTAGTGGGCCTTGAGCTGGGCTTGGGCTGCTAGACGCACTGTTATTGGGCTTGGATGGTTCTTTTCCCAAAGCTTTAGGGCTCTTTTTAGTCTTCTAATTTTTTCCTCCCACACATAAAAGGTTGATCCTTGAGCAGCGGTGGCCCAAGTTTTTGTAACTAGGTCCAGGAAGTCTTTGTCATGTATCCAAATTGGGCTGAATCTGAAAGGGATGGACCCTATGAATTGATCTTTTTTAATCTCTAGTCGAATTGGCTTGTGGTCAGAAACATTGTGGGGCAGAATTTCTGCTTTTGCCTCAAGTCCTAGCAGCAATAGGGAGCTTTGTACTAGGAATCTATCTAGTCTGGTTGCTATGTGCCCAGGACCGATCCTCTTATTGGTCCATGTGTAAAGTCCTTTGGATGGTTTAATGTCAAGGAGATCCAAGGCTGAGGCTAAGTCCTCTACCCATTCTCTAGCCGGGTCTCTTACTATGGAACCCCCTCTCTTTTCTTCCTAGGCTAAAGTTACATTTAGATCCCCACCAAGGATGATATTGGTGAGATTATTTTGCTGGAGGTAGTCCTGTAAGGAATCCCAACAATGTTTTTTTTCCCCCAAATGTTGTGGAACATAGATGTTAAAGACACTTGCCTGGTGACCCGAGTCTTTATGGAGGAATTTGGTGTGAATCCAGTGCATGCATGTGTCAGAGCTGAGCATGTCTATTTTGGAGGCACTCCATAGTGTGCAAAGTCCTCCTGAGGTGCCTCTGGCGTTTTTAGCAACTCCGAGGCTTCCTTTCCATACATTCAACAAAGTTTTAAGTGCATCTTGCTGGCTCATTTTGGTCTCCTGGAGCAGTAGGATGCTTTCTTTCAAAGTTTTGATAATATCCTTGAGCGCTTCTTCCTTCCTTTTGCTGCCCATTCCTCTACAATTCCAGGAGGTTATGATCATTATAAACCTTGAGGGGAGGGATGGCCTCCTTGGGAGGCTTTGGCTTGCTTCCGTGTTTGACGAACGTTAATCAACTGCTAGATGGTGGGTTGTGACACATTGAGGACATCTTTGTAGGTTTCCTGGTCCCTCTCAGCTTTTTTGGCTTTCCTGCCTCTTCCCGTTTTCTTTGGGGTGACCCAAACTTCGTTTGCCTCGTCTAAGTCACTGCCTATGGAGATATCCCCTTCCTCTATGTTCTGACTGCCTTCCAGCCTTTGGAGGGAGTTATTTTGCATCCCTTCTTCTTCTGATGGATGGTTTCCCTTGTCTTCAGAATTCTGGTCTCCTTTTGCTTCCTCTTACACTTCTTTACTTGGAGCTGGCTCCCCTTCATCCACTTCTTTAGCCAGGATACTGAAGCTATTCTCCGTTTCCTTGGTCCCTGAAGATTTGGCGTTCGGTGGGACTGTATGTTCATTTCTTTGGCCCTTCTCTTTGGGTCTCCCCTTCCGGGCCTGTTGCCAGCCTTCTTCCCCTACTTTCTCTATGGGGGGGTTCTTTGGGCAGTTCCTTTGAAAGTGGCCATATTCGTGGCAACCTCTGCACTTGAACAGGAGTTGTTCGTAATCCAGCTTTTGGTAGTGGTGCCAGTCCCCGACTCTTAGTTTTATTGCCTCAGGTAGGCCTACCTCCAGATCAACCCCCACACAGATCCATGCACAGGAGTACTGGTCTCTTGGTTCTGCTCGGTCAATGTATCGACCAAGGCCATTCCCTATTGCCTGAAGCGAGGTGGGGTTCCAACAATGAATCGGCGGGTTAATGAGTCTTACCCAGACTGGAACATCCTTGGGGACTTCTGAAGTAGGGTCAAAACTTGGGGTCCATCGGTTTAAGTAGAGTCCTTGGGTGCCCATGAAGTATGGGCCATTTCTGAAAATCAAATCTCTATCCTCCTGAGAGATAAATTCGAAAATGAAGTATCATCGCCCGACCTCATAGCATGTAACACTATTTGTGATCAGCGGCCTCCAATTTCGTTGTATCCAGTTGTCTGTGGATTTGGTTGAGGGCCAAAGCCCCATGAACTGACCAAAAAGTCCGCGTTCAGAGAGGGATAGGGCGAATTTCATTGGAAGTTCAGGCGACAGATCGATCTCTGGAATAACATCCATTTTCTTGACAAAGCTCAGGGGTACTATGGGGGACGACTTCTTGCTGCAAGCTGCAACTAGCTTCTGAAAGGAGGTGAAGGGGAAAGGAGGGGGTGGTGGCTCCCCTCCTTGAGCTGCCATGGCGGTGCACAGGAGAAACCTAGGCTTTACCAGGGCACGAGGTCAAGGTCGCGATCCGAGAGGGTTATGGCATCACATTCGTTCTATCACATTGTCACACCATTCATTGTCACACTATTGCACTGTCCACCATCACACTGTCACACTCCATTCTATCGTTGACATCAATAACAACATATGTTCAATAGCTTACTCCTTTTGAATTAGTCTATGGTAAGAAAGACATGCTCGCTATTGAATTTGAATATCATACATTGAGAACAACAATTGAATTAGACATGAATTTGCAGCCAGCACAAAGAGAAATATTGAGCCAAATGAATACCTTAGATGAGTACATGATGCAAGCCCTCTTCAACACTAAAGTAGTGCAGCATCAAAGAAAATATTAGCATGACAAGAATATTAAGTACAGGAAGTTCAAATAAGGGGATTAGGCTCTATTATATGAATCAAGGTTTAAGGACTTCAAATGGAAGTTGATGACAAGGTGGCTAGGACCCTACATTATTGAAAAGTGTTATCATAATAGTTCAATGCAGATCAGAACCATTGATGAAGAAGGAATATCCCTACTGGTGAATGGATTCATACTAGAGACTTACAATAAGCCCTTGAAAAAAGAATAATTCATAGGAATAGTGAGGAAACAAAATCTATATGTGATTGATAGAAGAAATGCTCTCAATCCATCCCAATAAAGAGATATGAAAAAAAAGGAATAAAAATCTTGGATGAAAACTTTCCAAAGGAATCTTGGACAGATCTAAGGGTAAAAACCTCCAATTTAGGCAGTCTCAGAACTGAAGAATAAACTGATATACTCATCAAGAAAAACTCTCATAGGCTTGATGAGGCAAAGCATTGGTGAAAACCAGTGATGGCACTTCTTCCTTAAGAAAAACTGGAAAAAGAAAAAAGAGAAAAAAGAAGAAGAAAGAAAACAAGAAAATACTTTTTTGTACTAACATTTTGTTTTTGTAGGTACCAAGAACTTCATTATTATAGTCATCTGCACTGGAATAAAATCTACAGTCGACAAAAATAAAACTCAATAAGGACAATAAGCATTCTCAAATTTCCATCAATGATTTTCATCATTCATACATAAAAAATTTCATCATCTCCATATAATTATCCATGTTTTTCATTTCCTTCATCTATACCACTTTCCATATCCAACATGCTTCATTTTATCCTTTTATTTCAATAAAAACAGTCCACAAGGTTATTCTACAAGATCAACCTACAAGATTCTATAGGATCAACCTAACAAGGTCATTTCTAAAAATAATTGAAAGCAATGAGAGTCAAGACCAACATCAGCAATTCAATGATAAATATCATAAATACAACCACCTTCTCCAACCATTTTTTAATCAAATACACCCTTAGGATAGAAAAAATCAACTTCTACAAGATACTCTATATCCTGGAGAAAATATTCATCACAACATAAACAAATCTACAAGATGCTTTGTATCCTGTAGCATGATTAGAGGTTGCAATATCCTAATACATTTCAGATCTGATATCGAGGAGAAAATAAAGAGAATCTTCAAGAACCATCAAGAAGACAAACCACCTCCAGCCACATGCAAAAAGAAAATTAATGTGCATGCAAAGGTAAACAAAGGTAACATAACTATCTATCCTATCCACATTTAATTAAGCCAACATAACTATCTATTCTATCCACATTTAATTAAGCCTCATATATATATATATATATATATATATATATATATATATTTATTTATTTATTTATTTCATATGGTCAAGCATTCATAAATTCTATAAGGTGCTGAAAACGAGAACGTTCATGTCTTGTCAATGGGGGGTGGCATAATTCGTGCCAAGATTTGAATTGGCATGTGGAGATTAAATGGTTAAAGTGGAGGTTCATTAATTTGAGTTAAAAGCATGAATTAAGGAACTATGAAAATATCAAGTCGACTGTTGTGACAAGAAAGAAGTGCAATCCAAAATTTGGGGGCATAACTCGGAGACAGAAAAATCATAGCACCATTTCGAATTGGAAGAAAGAAGGAGTGGTTCAGGTTGTGTGAAAGTAGGAAGGMAAGCTTGCAAACGAGGAAGGAWAGTAAAACAATTAGTCAGAGAATTTGAGGATGCTAAAAGAATCGTTACAGGTAGAAAATAAACCCTAGGSAGAGGAAGAACCCTAAATCTCAATTGTTTGCTACATTTACTTCAATCTCTATATATTTTTTACTTATGGTAATTTGCTGGAAGGTTTTATGTTTCTTGAACAACAAGAAAATCACATCCTGTAGAAACCCATTTTTTTCATAGTCACAATCCTATAGAGCTATGTGATAAAACTCGAACCAACTCTCCTTGTCTAAATTCTCCTCAGTTGTTTTCAAAGTGACATAATTCTAGTCGAATCCTTTCAGCACCAAAGTTTTTCTTGTGAGTCTTTGAAAACGCATCCTATAGAATTGTAATTTACAAAGTTCCTATAGAAACTTGTTTCTACATAAACAACTACAAAGAAACATTTCAACCTAGGAATTGTCAAGAAAACCCTGATTTTTCCTCTATCCTTCGAAGAAAAACCCTTGTTGAATTTTTTTTATCACCATATTTGCCTAAAAAAATAAAACCATCTCAATTTATCATCCTCTTTAAGGAACAATTCAACTTGAACATTCTACAAGAAACTAGTAACTAATCTCCATCCTTTCTCTCTTCTTAGAAACTCAACTCATCATCCTTGAAAACAACCATGGGAGATGGATTCAAAAGGAGAGAACCAACATATCCTTTCAATGTTTATGATAACCCTGAGATAGTAGAAATTTTTCTAATTTGATTGGTTGGGATACTTTGAAAGACTCAAAGGATTTGATGATGAGGTATCCATAGAATTTGCTCATAATATCAATAATATAGAGGAACAATAATATGTTACCACAATAAGGGGACTAACGATTAGACTTTATGAGGCCTCCATTAGCAAGGTTTCTAGTATGCCCTTGGGTATTCCTTGGGATAAAGAAGAAAGACAAGAAGCCATTAATGCCAAGAAGGCATTTTTCCTCCAAAATGAGAAACTTGATGAGGATAAAAATGGCATCAAAAGGGAAAGCCTCCCTCACTCATGGCTAGAGGTAGCTTATCATATCATCAAATACATCACATGTAAGGGAAGGATGAGTGTAGTCTATTCTTACCATTTCAAACTATTGCACCGGCTGAGGCACCTTAAAATTAGGAACCCCACCAGAACATGAGCATCCCTTATTTCCTTCTTCAATAATTAAAAGAGATGAACCTAAAAGTACAGAGAGGAAAACAAGAATTCTTAGCACATCATGGACTCATCAAGCTAATAGTCTCATATTCCCTTAGGAGTTTGAAGAATAGAATTCTATGGGAATATTTCATAAATATGGACAAACAAGCATTTGAAGAAGCGCAAGAAGCAATGAGTGAGGAAGAAAAGAGAAAGGGAGAAGAACCTAAGAGAATCATTAGGCCTAAAAAGTCAAAACAACAAAAGAAAAAGAAAAAGCATAACTTGGATGAAAAAGAAAAGGAGTTTGTTGATACCTTGACTGCTTTAGAAACCCCACTGTCAGCCCCTTGAATATCACTAGTGCAGAATGGGTACAACCCAAAAGAAGGAGCTTCAACAAAATCAAGATTCAAAAGAAGGAAATCCTAGTGTCAACCACTCCACTCACCTTCACATCCCAAGTGGAAGAGGTCAAGGAATCTCCTAGTCCAGAACAAAAATAAAGAAATGCCAATGAAAGGAACCTCCAAAACAAAAACCATTGTGGAAAAACTTATTTATGCAAACTTGTTAGAATTAGAGAAATCCAAGGTTGATGTCATCAAGTGTAAAAGGGTGGAATAAGATAATAAGGAAAACAAAAAGAGGAGGCTTCATAGGAATTGGAACAACAACTCCAACTTACGCAAAAAAAAATCCAAATTATGACTGTGGAGAAAATGGAATACATCCAGAAGTTGAGAGTGGAGAACCAGAAGTTGCAGCAGCAATTAAACCAGGCAAGAAGAGATCTGTATGAGAAGAGTGAACATGTGTAAATTATGGAAGAAATAGTCAAAACAATAGCTAAAGTTTCTATAGAGATGTTGGAATGTAGACCACCAGCTAGGACATATACATTGTTCCTACAAGAACAATGGCATAGGAATCAGATTGCACATCTGGCTAAATTTTTGAAATTAAACTTTGATACCCCCAAAGACTTCCTAGATGCATACCAAGGTTTTGATATGGAGGAAAGAGATAAACTATGTGAATTGTACCTGCATAACCTCATCTTGACACACCCCTACAACTGGAATCCCAATCCATATGTGGGGGATGTCCAATTGATGGCCTTTGCAACATGGCTAAGGCATGAGGAAATGAGGGCAGAGGAATTCAAGAAGTATAAGGAAGAAGAACATATAACACCCTTATGGATTCGAGTTGAGGCTACCAGGCCTAAAGATGTCATCAACAATCATCACAGTCTCTCTTTAGATAAGGATGTGACTCTAGGTTATACAGTTAAGCAAAGGGAACCAATAGCACATCTTGATGACTCACTTAGGTTATTGAGAGAGGAAGCAGCAGAGGCCTGCCATGGGAGGTGGCACTCCTTGCCTCATGATTTACAGATTAGGGAACCTCACTCCCCCAATACCTTGCAACTTGTCCTCCTAAGGACACTCTGGTACAAATAAACTTTGAGGAAAATGAAGACTAGATGGATTGGGTTAAGGATGAGCCCTCCACTTCTTCTCCCTGCAACACCTATGGCTAATGTCAATTCAGAAAAGGAAGAAGAAGAATGGGCTAGCAATGTGAAGGAGAAATGATACCATGATCAACAAGCTATCACCATATATGTGGCATGGGATATGAGATAGGAATTTACTAAGCAACAACATGGTGATGAACAACAACAATTTGTTGAGAAGCAACAATGCATTGAACAACATCAGGGTGATGAAAAATAGGAAAATATTGAACAACAACATCTTAGTAAGTAGCAGCAGTAGGGTACACAACAACAACACCAATAGTAAGAACAAAAATACAATTTTTGGTTGCACAAAGGGTGTGCAAAAGTTCAGCTGGGAGGTGATGATGAGCCTCATTATTGTCCATTCTAAAGGCTCATCTTTGGCACATTTTTCCACCATAAAATGACTTAATTTTTTCTTTTGACCATATTTAATAGTCATTCATGGGTATTTTGTATGTTTCTTAATGAATGTATGATTGAGGTGTATTTTTGTGTATAATATACCTTTTTACACTAATATTTTTGTCAAAAGACATGTATTCCACCAACCAGGTCGAACTACAGGAGTAAGGGGCACCAACCTCCTAGAAACATTGGATTTTGTCTCCCTCAAGGAGTTGTCAGCCAAAGATCAAGGGAAATTGTCCCTACCTACCTCCAAGAGCGCTCCTTGTGCACTAATGACCACTTATTATCAGTAGCAGTTGAAGATACATGTGTAAAGGGACGAGATCCCTCATTTACCCATTTCTCTCCTTGATTTAGGAAAGGAGGTCGAACTCTCTAACTATATATAGACCTCTAGTCTAGGAGAGCGATGTAGAGAATTTTGGAGAAGTATTGTGTGGAGATTTTTTGAAGACTTGTATTGAGAACTCAGAGATTTCCCACTCTTGATGTATTTTTGATATTTATGAAATAAAGATGGTTTTGCTGTCAGTCTATTAATGTTTCTTGGGTAGGGCCCATCCAAGAGGGATCAAGGACCATATGACCATTTATGTAGTGTTCATGCATGCTTAGATAGTATTGTATTCTCTTTTGAAGTTTAATATAGCTTTACATAATTAATTCTATCTTTTGTCAAGGTTATCATAGGTTATCTAGTCACAACAGGCATCATGTAGAAATGTTCAATAGCCTCTTGGAGCACTCCTAGGTTCCTCCCAAGGCCAAGAACCTTAGATTCACTTCATTTATTTATAGTCTATCTTTGTTCATGCTTTTAAAGACTTGCGCTACCTTTTTAGACTCCATTTTTCTTCCTATAAGATTTTCCTATAGAAACTATACAGTTCCTGTAGAGCTTCACAATACCTATAGAAATCTCCTGTAGGTTTGTTTTAGCTTCATATTTTGACTTAGCTTAATCTTATTTTCCTGAAAGAATCAATAAACAATAAAAGGACATTTAGATTGATATTGATCAAAGGGTTAGCTTGTTTTATTCATGTGCATTAGTGTAGCTTTACTTCTATTACTGCTTTATGTCATAGCTTAGATTGAATTCATATTTTTTCTTCAAATTAATCTTCTTGATTCAATATTCTTTAATGCAGTTAGAATAAGTTATTTTCATGCAATCTAGATTAGCTACAATTTCAAATTGGTGTGTTTCCTTCCATCAATTAGTTCAAATATGCTTTATGTCATTTAATTTTCCTGCACATTTCCAACCTTTGATCAGTCTCAAACCTTTGCTACCGACAATTGCATACTGCACATACAGTGCATATCACCTCTTAAGTTTGTACGAACCTTGGGTTGACAAGTAAAGTAGAAAACCAAGGGTACAGTAAATTGTTGTTGTTATTCCTAGAACCTCCTATATGATTAATAAAAAAAATAATGTTCGACTGGATTTCCTCAAGGGCCATATTCAACAACAAATTAACTACTTTAACTTCTTGCAAACATATAATATATCTAAATCATAAACAATATCAAGTACTCTTTGGAGCATTAGTATGTGGCAAGGATTAGTTAGGCCCTAGTCATTCCATGATACCAATTTCATTATAAAATCTCAACATAGAAATATATCATCTCCTCAATCATTCAATACCATAAGAGAGCTAATAACATTTGGAGAAAACACATTTGCATTTTGGGTGGGAACCATTCATTTAGGGTTCTATTTTTCCATTTCTTCTTAAAATAGTGTACCTTAGGAAATGACTAAGAGGTAAGGCACAAAGGCATATATTGGGCCCAATGATCCTTGCCCCTCGCTCAATAGGCACTTTGTCCATAGTTGGAGTAAGAAGATTCTTTGGATTTGGGGTTGGAAAATCTTTTGAACTTGAAGAGATTTACCTTTTTTTACAACTTTCACACATACTTTACCATTTGTTGAGGGTGAGGAAAACATCCTTTGAACCTTAACTTTCACATTCTCAATAGCGTAAGCTTCTACATTTTTAGCTTTGGCCATTAAGGGGTAGTCCTCGATTATGTGGTATGGGCTTTGACCCTTGAAACAAGTGCCCGGGAAATTGATGTAACAAACTAGCTAAAACTAAACTTCAATCCCTACTTGAATATACACAAATTCCATAAGACTTTTTAGAAATCAGTTCTAAGACAAACCCTTATCTAGGGTTGTGGGTTGAAAAATATGGCAAGCTCATGGCATATCATTTTTCTAATTAGTGCAAAATTCATTACAAAAAAATCTTAATATTGCAAAGGAAACCTTGGGATTTTTACCAATGCAAGGCAATATAGTTGAGCAGCTACATTCACAAAGAATGACTCATGTTATTCTAAGAGGATGACTAGGATAAGACACATCCAAAGCTCACAAAGAATAACTTATGTTATTCTAAGAGGATGACTAGGATATTTAGACAATCCAAAGACCAAAAAGAATGACTCATGTTATTCTAAAAGGATGACTAGGATATTTAAACACATCCAAAGGTCACAAGTAACCATCTCATGGCAAATTTCTTCTTTAAATGCAAAATTGGAAAAAGCATCACCTAGAATGCACATAGTTGTGCAAAGTTAGTGATGGATAGCCCAAGTCTCTTTTACATAGGTTATATTCACATACTCTAATGATTTAAAACCTACAAAATACCCTACGGTATGCCATTTCATTTTTTCATAAATCACTAAGTAATGATTAACTTCAATCTCAATGGGTAGTCCATCATGTAGGATTTTATTATCCAATGGACCATTTTTAAAATTAACCTATAAAAACTATAAAATGGCCATTATCACTCCACTAATCTGATAACCTAGTTCTTGAAAAATAGTAAATGCAAAGAGAAAACCAATAAACTTAGCCAAGATAACACTCATAAACCCTTATAACATTAGATCTGAAGCCCTAACTCCCCTAATCTGATAACCTCGCTCTTGAAAAATAGTAAATGCAAAGAGAGAACCAATAAATTTAGCCAAGATAGCACTCATAAACCCTTATAACATTAGATCTAAAGCCCTAACTCCACTAATCTGATAACCTCGCTCTTGAAAAATAGTAAATGATAACCTTGCTCTTGAAAAATAGTAAATGCAAAGAGAGGACCAATAAATTTAGCAAGATAGTACTTATAAACCCTTATAACATTAGAATTCTATCCAAGAGGTCGCCTACCCTTTAAACCTTATCACAGATCACACTAATCTGATAACCTCGCTCTTGAAAAATAGTAAATGATAAACTCGTTCTTGAAAAATAGTAAATGCAAAGAGAAAATGATAACCTCGCTCTTTAACTGCAAAGGGAGGACCAATAAATTTAGCCAAGATAGCACTCATAAACCCTTATAACATTAGAATTCTATCCAAGAAGTGGCCTACCCTTTAAACCTTATCACAGATCACAGTGGACCAAAGTTTATGGATGGAAATTGATCCCTGATAGATTGAATGAAAATCACCGTACCCAACCAATAAGCCCCACGCCATTGACATCATTGGCTACAATTTTATCGACCGAATTCCAAATAATTTTGGTACTGAATGCCAACTAAAGACTCCTACATCTAAGAGGATGAGTTCACGATCTTTTATCCAGTCTACTAGGGCGACTACAATCGCCAATATGCAACTATTGTTTCATATGTGTGAACAACACGCATGACTCCATAATCAAACCAGCCAAGAAGCAACCATCGCAAACGGTCGGAGATCATCAGCCCCTGTCATTGCTTTCAATATGAACTTGAACACAAAAACAGCGAGACAAGAGCCGATATGCAACAAATCTCTACCAATCTAGTTAGGAGCTGCCACTGCTCTACAAACACAGAGCCTTTGATATAAAAAGAATTTATACGGACACATGAAAATACTTGTAAACAGTCTAATCTAAATGTCGTTAATCTTGTTCTCAGTTGCTTTTGTGATGGATATTCTCGAGAAATCATTCTCCCATTAATAGAGAGAACCTGATTGATCAGAATCAGAATCAGAAATCCATTTCAGTCCTGAACGATTCCTCGTTATAAAAGACAATTCCAAACTCTCTTAATATAAAATAGAGTCTTCCCACTTTGCAGTTGAAAAAGAATGTGAAAAAGAATTAAGATGTAAACAAACTTCAAAATTGTTTTTCTCTTTGCTGTGAATTTCATTTTTCTTTTCTACCAGGCCTGCATTGTTCCATAAACCTAAATTAGGTTCCTTCTGCTTCACATTGGACAAAGAACCATATAACAAACTCCATGAAACTTTAACATGCAATGGATCATCCCACTCCTGAACGATTCCTCGTTATAAAAGACAATTACCATTTTATGGTATTTGTGTTATTCCAAACCCTCGAATGAGAGGTTTCTCTTGATTATCAAACTGTAGTTCAAAATAAAATGCATAAAGGATACGAAATCAAAGATCCTCTTCATATTGTTCTATTTCCGACAAAGCTACAAAATACCATTACAACATTGAAATATTTTATCGGAAAACAGACAAAAACAAATCTATGGTCATATACATAGTACATACATATGATAAAATGTTTTAACGTTGGAATTTAAGCAACATTGAAGGAACTAGCAGTGCTTTCTACAAATTTCCTTGCTCCTTTAAACCATCTCTTGTCACCAGCCTGAGCCTTACACACGTACAACTTTCCATCTGAAACAGTTGCAGTGATTAACTGGTGCCTCCCTCCTTCGTCACCGTCGGCTGTTCTTGTTAATACAGAAATATTGTAATATTCCTTCCCATTGGTCACAGAGCTTGATGCCTCTAGTAAAGATGCAACTGCCACTGCATCAGGGTCAAATCCTCCCTGTCAAGGAACAAAAATTGAAGTGTCATTGATGTTGTTAATCTAGTTCCTAGATGGGTTTAAACCGTCTTGAAATGAGATCTGCAATCTGTCACCATGAAGAAATTTCGTTTTATATATAATTAATTTAATTGATCTTACATGTGTTAAGTGTTTTTATAAAATAGCACAGCAGCTGTTGAACCTCGAAATGCTTATGACTGGTAAGATGAAATGAAATAATTGATTGTAATTATGTGGCTGCCATAAGTAAATCTTACACAAATATAAATCTAATACTATAAAATAATGATAAAAAGTTAATAGTGAAATTAATTTGTAATAGTTCTGCCTAAAAATCCATCAAATACCTTACTACTAGACTAGAGCCAGACATAATGCTTGTGAATCCCTTTTTCTAAGACAACAGCATGAAAGTCCTATAGCGAAAACCGTATAGCTAAAATCCATTTCTGCAAATCGATCAAAACCATACTCACCTCTGACTGTGTCTTTCCAGAGTATGCCTGTTTCCCAAGCAAAAAATCCACCTGCGTTCATTCAATGAGGCGGATTCAGAGCCCATGAGCAAAAATGAAAAATTCATGGTGGTCCATACGAGTGATAATAGCAAAGCATAGCATATACCTGAGAAAGGAATTGCTGGGGAGGACCGAAATCCTTGATGGATTTCTTGTCGGTGGGAATGACCATGACGGAGACGTTGCTGACGGTATCTCCGTTGTCCTCATATCTGAGCACCTGCCCAGGATACTCAACCTCTTTGCTGGGGTTCCACTTTGACGGGATTTGTATAGTGAATCCCTTGCCACTGTAGGTGATGAAATCGGTGTTCTTCTTCGGGGCTCCGAACACGTTCGCTGTCGATGGCAACGATGCCGCCGTCAAAATTGAAATGAAAAAGAAAAAGAAACAGAGTGACGCCAGTTAGGGATGGCAATTAATAAACACTCAACTGTATACTTATTGCTGGTTTTACAACTAGTGAAAATGTTACTTACCAGCTTCGCCGTAGGCTGCGTCTGCGGGAGAGACTTTGCTGGTAAGGGCTGCTGCTCCAGCGAGTAAAGTGAGAGCGATCTGCCTGCGCGTTGCGGGGGATGTTACGATTTCTGCGTCGGCTTGCTTGACCGCACGGCAAGAGATGGAATTCTTGGAAGGAGTAAGGGACGCAGACTTGACGTATGCGGCGGGTAGAGATGACCCGTTGAAGGAACTCCTGCGGGAGGACAATGAGGGAGTGCGGAACACAATCGCTGGTGTAGCAGAAGCCATTTCCTTCCTTTCCCTTGCTTTGCTCTGCCGTGCTCTGCTCTGCTCTGCTCTGTTCTGCTCTGCTTATCGGTTGCCGTGGAGTGGGGATATCGGGGATATGGGCAGATGAATAACGGATGAATGGAATGAGATTGGATTTGGTTGGATAAGGCATCCTGCTTTTCTATTGGCTAACGTGTACGCCCCACTGATTGGAGTTATTTTAGGGTTTAATAAATAAAATTTGGATAATAAAAACGACCTCAGATAGTAAACACAGTATTCACTAAAGTTTCATAGTATATTATAACTTACGATATTTTATCTTATTTTAGAGTTATATAAATTCTTTTTTTTTTTAAGATTTAGAGTTAAAATAGAGATATGTTGGTTTATATATATTTTAGAGTAAGTTAATTGAGACTTTCTTTCATTTCAAAATCTCACAAGAATTGGATAAAAACTTTTAGGCATGATTTTTTAGATCATTTTTGGAGATTATAGGGTGATTGTTTCTGCACTAAGGAGGTGAGGAGTTAGGGTTTGGTGATAAACCTTAGAGTTGTATTTGTTGAAGAAGAGGAGAAGAGAAGACATCTTGTTAAGGAGGCTTGTTAGTGTTGATATTTGTGGAGAATTTTTTGGTGGAGTTAATGTTTTCTTGGTTTCCCCTCGCTAGGGTTTTGGAGAGCGTAGAGGGTTGTACCAACTTGTGATAAGTTGAGAGTATGAACTTGAACTTCATATGGTGTGTGTGTGCATTTGTCTAAAATTGTCTATCACTTATCATTGCTTTAATGATTTGGTGATTTCCAACACTTGTATGTCTTGTTGATTTGACATAAGTTAAGGATGAAACTATTAAGGTTTTTAACATAGATATTGAAGAAGATAGGGCATATCTATTAATGTCAAAGTGCATTTCAGATCTAGTTTATGCTTGATAAGGTTGTGCTAGTGGGATGAAACTTGTTGGCACACATTTGGTATCTTTTCTCTTGGATTGCCTTGTTGATTGGGGTTGCAAATGAGTGAAATATTGTATGTTGATTGATGTTGTAAATTATATTTCATATCATCCCTAAGGATGATAATTCATGGAGACTAGATTCGGGAAACCTCTAGGAAAGAGTTGAAATTTTTGAATTTATGATTTCATGAAATTTCGACATGGTATTAAAGAAATCTTGTTGAAATCACTCTTTTGGTGAAAGAGAGAGTTGGTATTTCAGTTGTTGTGTACCTAGGAAAGGTGTTTTCAATCTTGTTGAGATTACTCGGTTTGAAGCCCTAAGTCAGTTGGGAGAAGCGCTTGAACCCTAAAAGGGTTTTGTCTACTTAATTTACTATTGATTTTGCATTTGAGGATTGTTTCAAGATGTATAAGATTACTCTTGATCTTAGAGAGTGTGACAAGTTGGAAGGAGCTTCCAGTTGTGTTCCTTGGAAGTTGAAGTTACAAATGCTCATGGAGGAAGCCAATCTTGAGGAGCATGTTGTGAAAATGGTTCCAGAACTTGTTGAGCCAACACAGTTGACCACTCATTGTAAGAAGGAGGCCAAGGTAAAGAGAATCATTCTTGATTCAATGAGGGATCATTTCGACCCTCACATTGCAAAGAAGACAATAGGTAAAGACATGTTTAGGGCTTTGGCTGGTTTGCTTCAAATCTCTTCTGTTGCTTGATAGATGCTCCTACAAAATGAAATTTCAATCATTTGCATGAGCAAGACAAACATTATGGTGAGCTATTTGAATAGGACCATACAGTTGAGAGATTAGTTGGCTACCATTGGGACACAAGTGGAGGACAAGGAGTTGGTGTCCATTTCCTTGAATGGACTTGTTCTTTCATAGATGCCTTTTGTTAAGGGTGTTTATGATTGTGAGAATCTTCCACCTTATGTTAAGATTTGGAATGATCTTGTGACAAGAAGAACTCGGAATGAATGCTTGTTTAGGGAAACATGAGGAGGTAAATGTGATTGGTCTTGTCAAGAGGATGAAGAAGGGTAGCAAGAAAGGCTACAAGAAAAAAAAATATATGGATACAAGAAAGAAGGATTTGAATAAAGTGGTGTGTTTATAATGTCGTGAGATGGGACATTATGCCAACTAGTGTCCATTGAAGAAGAAGGAGAATAGAGAAAAAAGGGTTGTAGCTAGGGCTATAGAAAGTATAAATGAGGATTCCTCTCATTTTGAGGCTCCCTTCTCCATTGTCTCTTGTTTTTATTCTAACATTGTGTCTAGTGTTGGATGGTATGTGGATAGTGGAGATATGAGACATATGACTTATGATAGGTCACTCTTCAGTAGACTTTAGAAATAAGATTGAGGCATGAGTGTGGATTTGGGTTATGATGTTACTTATTGTGTGATAGGAGTGGGCTCTATTTCCTTCCTGATGTCATTAGGTGATATTCTTGAGTTTAGTGATGTTCTATTTGTTCATAGTTTGAGGAAGAATCTTCTTTAAGTTTATTGTATGACAAATATATAATGGAGAGTTGAAGTTGAGGGACAACATTGTATCATGACACTTATATAGTTCAATGAGAGGTTAGATGATCCTTCATTTTTTTAGGAGGCTCAAGATCATGTAGGAGATATATAATCGAGAAGATATTCTAGTCACATCAATTTCGCTTCTTCTATCTATGAGCCTTCCAATTTTCTTGAGAAAGAAAGGTGTGATACCTTTATTGATCCAGATGGATCTCAGTGGCCATCCACCTCTTCCACTGAATCACTATTTTGAGCCTATGGTTTTGATAAACCATGATATTCGCCCTTTTGATGGGAAATGGAATGTAATGCCATCTTCATTTGTTAATTACAGACATCATTTAATGATTTCCTAGAGGTCTTATGTACATGCCTACAACATAGCGTTAATGCACTAGATCCCATTAGAACTACACAGTTAAGCACGCTCAAGCTAGAGTAGTATTGGGATGGGTGATCGCTCGGGAATTCCTAGTGTTTTACATGCCTATGGCATTTTATAAACTTAGTCCAATTTATCCCACATGCATCATGGGAATTGTTCTCCTCTCACTCTCTCATATAAAATTGAGGTGAAGGAGGCCCTTTAAGCATGCAATGGAGTGTGATGTAAAGATTCTTGTGAATGAAGCGTAGCCAACATCTCTTTCTTTTTAGAGATAAGCTACCCCATTTTTCCAATTTATGTTCTACAATGTTTTTCTATCTTGTTCAATAATAGAAGTTGGGTTTCACTGTATTTTTGTGTTCTCTTCTATATTTTTGTGTATTTCATTGTTATATCTCGGTTATATTTTTGCCTTCATGTCGTTCTCAAAATAATCTAGATCATTTATGGAGGGTGATGTTTAGGTTGATTTTGAGACTATAACATGTACTGATTTTTAGTTGTAAAGTTTGGTGGAGTTGCAAAGGGAGAAGACAAAATGTTGGTGAAAATACTTTATTGGTAAAGAGGGAATGTTAACTTTTGGGGTTACTTTGAAAGTGTTTACACCATGTTTGTGGGTGTATCATGAGATATGAGGTACATATTGCATTATTATCCCTTGAATGGTTGGTGGTGGGCTTACACATTGGAGGTGGCTTACTCATTCATTACTTTTTTTAGAGGATACCCTGCATTGGAGGAGGACCATTTGACATTTTGGAAGAGTGCATTAATCCCTAGATAGCATGGGGTAGCTTGCATGGAGGCATGGATTTGACATGGGTATGTCTAGGTTGTGACAAATTTCATGCAAAGGGAGTGGATCTTGTAGATTTTAACCTTGTACAATATTTTACTACAAACAGATTTTCAATAAAAGAACATAAAAGATACAATGGAAAATACACACATTACATAGAGATTTTTCCCTTGGAAACCCAAACTAGCAAAACCAACATATTATATATTCATTCATGGTGATAAATTGTTTACAATACAATGTACATATAGGAGTCAGCAGCATCCAAAACCCTAACCCAATGACCTGGATTAGTCAACAACCCTAATTCCGTAACCAGAAATAGAAAACCATCGGAAAAATCCATGTGCCGAAAAAACGCCCAACAATGGACACAAAAATCAAGGCAACATGAAAAACAAGGCAAAATGTGACACTTTTCCTGAGGCAAAAAAAAAATCTAGCGCCCCCCCCTCAAACCCCCTCTGTGCGCTCGGTGCAACGTAGCAAGCTCTATGGATAGTCGTGCAAAGAATATAACACATACCCAACATTCTCCCACTTGTTTTCTTTGCATACATGGGGTTACAAGGTTACGTAGTCAACAATCCAGGGAAGAAATGCCCATGGATCCTCTACACCAAGAGAAATTCTCAGTGCTCATAGATTTTGTTAATGAATCTGCAACATTCTTCAAAGTGTCCACCTTCATCAACAATACTTTCTTTTCTTCAACCATGTCTCTCACAAAGTGATATTGAATCTCAATATGCTTTGTCTTGGAATGATAAGTCGGGTTCTTTGCTAGAAAATTGCACCCTGACTGTCACAATCTATCCTTACAACTCGATGTATCAACCTAATACATGAACACAATATTTGTAACCATATTGCTTCCTTACTTGCATGAGTGGCTTCCATGTATTCATCTTATGTAGTTGAAAGTGCAACTACAACCTTTCTTTTGCTCATCCAACTTATTTCTCCTGCAAACAAGTTAAACGCATACCCACTTGTAGATCTCCTATGATCCAGATCTCTAGCCCAGTCTGCATCCACAAAGACATGTATGTCCAACACTTTGTCCAATCTTGGTCTTCCTTGGTAGCACAATCCATAACTAGCAGTGCCACACAAATACTTGAAAACCCTGTTTACTATTGTCCAATGCTCCTTCCCCGGTTTTGACATATACCTGCTCAAAACTCCCACTGCATGTGCAATGTCCGGTCTAGAACATACCATTGCATACATAAAATGGCCAACTGCACTCGCATATGGAACACGAGACATCTCCTCCTCCTCTTCCTGTGTCTTGGGAGATTGATCCGCAGATAAATTTACACCAACATGAATAGGGACCTTGACCGATTTACATTCCTACATATTAAACCTCTGCAATATTGTCTCGACATATTTTCTTTGATTTAATTAGAGTTTCCTCTTTTTCCGATCTCTTTTAATTTCAATGCCCAAAATGAAATTTGAAGCACTCAGATCCTTCATGTCAAATTTAGAGGACAACGAAGTTTTCACATCCTAGATAATCTCCTTGTTGTTTCCTATCAGCAACATGTCATCCACATACAAGACCAAATAAATCAAATGATCACCAATTAATTTAAAATACACATAGTGATCCTCTTTGCTTCTTGTGAAGCCAAGTCCCAGCATATAAGTATCAATTTTTTTATACCACATCCTTGGTGATTGTTTTAAACCATACATGGAATTTTTCATCTTGCATATTAGCTCCTTCTTTCCCTTCACATAAAAACCTTCTGGCTGCTTCATATAGATTTCTTCTTCCAAATCCCCATGTAGGAATGGTGTCTTCACATCCATATGTTCTACTTCAAAATCAAATGTAACAACAACAGATAACATAAATCTTATAGAAGTTAACTTGGCAACAAGAGAAAAAATATCACCAAAATCAATTCCCTCAACCTGGGAATAACCCTTTGCTACTAACCGAGCTTTTTATTTCTCCACTTTGCCTTATGCATTCATCTTGTTTTTAAATACCCATTTGTTGCCAATGGGCTTTCTTCCAGTCGGAAACTCCACTAGATCCCAAGCCTCATTCTTATCCAAGGATTCCATTTCTTCATCCATGGTATTTTTCCAGAGCTTTCCATCCTCTGAATCCACTGCCTCCCTGACAGTTCTAGGATCATCATCAGTAATAGACAAAGAAAAATTTGAACGAAAATCAGATGGAGTATACCTTTCCAGTAGCCTTCTTTCTCGAACCGATCTCCTCAATACTGAAGTATGAGGATCTTCTTCTTCTGATTCATGTTATTCTTTAGAGTTTGATTCATCATCCTTTAAATAAGACTCTATTTTCTCTAGTTCTTCCTTACTTGGTAGGAATTCATGTTTAACAACATCCTTCATTTATCTAAATACCACATCTCGGCTATAAATACCACAACATTCTTAGTTTCTGGGTTCCAAATCTTATAACCTTTGAGACCATCTTTATACCCAATAAATATACAATTTCAGCCTTCTTATCTAGCTTACTCTTGTTTTCCTTTGGAACATGAACATAGGCCTCACCGCCAAATAGCTTGAGATGTGTGAGAGAAGGTTTCTTACCATTCCATACCTCTTGTGGAGTCTTGTCATCCAACGTTGATGAGGGTGATATGTTGACCAAGTAACATACAATACCCACTACCTCTGCCCAAAATTCTTTCCCTAACCCAACACCACTGAGCATGCACCTTTCTTTTTCCATCGACGTCTTGTTCATCATTTCTACAACTCCATTCTGCTGAGATGAATATGGAGTAGTCTTCTACCTTGATATACCACACCTAATACAGAATTCTTCAAATTCCTTCCCGCATAACTCTCCACCATTATCTGTCCTTAACACCTTAATTATTTTTTGTATTTGATTCTCAACAAGAGTCTTAAACTCTTTAAAACAGTCAAATACTTCATATTTCTTCTAAGGAAATATATCCAAGTATTCCTTCAGAATTCATCTATAAATGATACATAGTACACAGATTTTCCCAATGATGGAACCGACACAGATCCAAACACATCACTGTGAACTAGTTGTAAATTCATTCTACCTTCGTTGCACCAGAGGGGAATCTTACCCGATTCTACTTCCCATATACACAATGTTCGTAGAAATCAAAATCTAGAGATAAATTAGAAATCAAAATCAACCATACCTTTACCGTGTAGTAGTCGAAGACCCTTCTCTTCGATATGCCCCAACCTTTGATGCCATAGCATAACCTTTTCTCCAGAGACTGTAGAAGTTCTTTCTTATTCAATTCCAATATTAGGAACAATGGAACTATTACACCCATCACTAATAGTGCTTCCTTTCAGCTTATACAAAGTTCCAAACCAAACTCCCTTCAACAACACCATTTCTCCTTGAACCATCATGTAGGTTTCCTTTTCAAATATTGTTTTTACCCCTGCATCGTCCATATTTCGTACAGAAAACAATTTTTTTGACAAACCTGGGATGTGAAGAACACCAGTTAGTGTTCTAATCCTTCCATCTATGAGCCTCAACTTGACTTTTCCTCGTCCTATGATTTTGGTTGTTGAGTCATCACCTAGGAAAATATTACCTCCATCATACCTCTCATATTCATAGAACCACTCCTCGTGGGGAGTCATATGAAAGGATGCACCTGAGTCAACCAACCATGCCTCATGATGTACACGTGTTCTTGAAGAATCCAAGTACACCTACCCTCGTTCTTCCTTGGAGGTCTTTTCTTCTGTATAAGGAGCTTCTTCAGATCCCTTCTTTTTCTCAATTTTGGATCTACATTACTTCTTGTAGTGCCCTTCTTTTCCACATCTCCAGCATACCTTTACAAACTTTTCGGGAGATTTAGATTTACCCTTAGACTTATATCTCCCACTTGAGGACTTAGGTCTATTTATTTCCCGAAATTTGTACTAATACCTATGGCCACAACCAGACTATCCCACGAAAAGAGAACATTAAACTGATTCACTTATCTTCATCTAAAATTTTAATCTCAACAGATACTAACTGACTTACCATAGTATTGAAGGAGTTCAAATTCTCTTCCACCAAATCTCCATCTCTTATCCTCAGGTTATACAACTTCTTTCTCAAGAAAAGTTTATTTACTAGGGACTTAGACTGATACAACTTCCCCAACTTATCCCATAAATATTGTGTTGTAGCTTCCTTTGACACATTCAGTAATACTGAATTTGAGAGACACAGTCGGATTGTGCTCTTCACCTTTCGATCCAATGTTTTCAAGTCATCTGTTGAATTTCATGTAGGTGTAGTACCTGGATCCACTGCAATCCATTGATCTCTGTCCACCAACATATCCTCCATATTGAGCTTCCACAGCTCAAAAAAATTCCCATTAAACTTCTCGGTCTCCATTTTTGAATTACTCACCATTTCTTTTCACCTAAAAAATCAATACCACAGATCTCCCACTGTAACAAGGCTTATCACAGTCATGAGCCAAACCCTTGACCACAAAGGTGTCCCCTTAAAGACAACAAAGCTCTGATACCAAATGTAGATTTTAACCTTGTACAATATTTTACTACAAATAGATCTTCAATAAAAGAAAAGAAAAGATACAATGGAAAATACACACATTACACATAGATTTTTCCCCTAGAAACCCAAACTGGGAAAAACAACATATTCTATATTCATTCATGGTGATACATTTTTTACAATACAATATACATATAGGAGAAAGCGACATCCAAAACTCTCAACCAATGACCTGGATTAGTCAACAACCCTAATTCCTTAACCAGAAATAGAAAACCATCGGCAAAAACCATGTGCCGAAAAACCACCTAACAATGGACATGCAAATCAAGGCGACATGAAAAACGAGGAAAAAATGTGACATGTTTCCCGAGGAAAAAAAATTATTTGGGGCGTTGCCCCTAAACCCCCGACGCAACATAGTAGACACTATGGCTATTCTTGCAAAGAATATAACACATACCCAACATATATGGTGGAGCACATGGCTTAGGAGGACTATTGGAGTCCTCATAAGATTAGAAGAGGAGTTTTGGGCACATATCCTAGATTTTCCTTGCATTATATCCCCACATGTGTATGACATCACCTTGGATCTTGACATGTGTACCCTTGGAGTGTAGTGCTTCATATATGTGGGCATACTTGTGTTTTGTAGGTTCCTTGTAGAGGTTTAGGCCCATTTTATATTTTTGGCCTCCTTTACCTCTCATATAAATAGAGGAAGGAGAGAGTCATTTCATTCATTTCTATTCATCATCATATTGTTTTAGAGTAGTGAAGAGATCAACGCACTAGTCTCTCTCTTTCAGTGTATTTTTCTTTGTATCATCTCTCTTATCTTGGAGCATTAGGGTTTCTTGGAGATTCCTAGGTTTAGGGTTTCAACGTTAAGGATGCAAGGAGTTAGGGTTTGGTGATAAAACTTAGGGTTGTACCTATTGAATAATAATATAAGAGAAGTCATCTTGCCACAGAGGCTTGCTAGCATTGATTCTAACTTGTGGAGAATCTTTAGTGGAGTTAGGATTTTTTTGGTTTTCCCGGGATAGGGTTTTGGACAGTTTGGAGGGTTGTACCATTTTATTATGAGACGAAAGTATGTACTTTAATTTCATATTATGTGTGTGTGTGTGTGTGCACGCATGAATTTTTCAACTGTCTATAATTGTCTTATTGTAAATTTGATTTTCATCTATCATTGTCTTCATCATTTGGTAATTTCCAACACTTATATATTGTCGAGTTGACATAAGTTAATATTGAAATCATTAAGGGTTTTAACATTTATTTTGAATAAGACAATACATACATACTATTATAATTTACTATTTGTCATAAAGTATATTTGAATGTTGATTTATGCTTGATAAGATTGCCTTAAAGGGATGAAACTTGATGGCACACATTTAGTATATTTTTAATCCAGATTATATTAAGAATGACATGAAGGTAGAGATATAATAGATATATGACAAGGAAATACATATAGATATTGCAAGGAACACAGTAATACAATAAAACTCAAATTCTATTAATGATTGTCTAGAATACAAAAGACTACAAAATGCAAAGCACACAAGCTAGATAGAATGGCGGTAGCTTATATCTGAAGAGAGATGTGTCAACTAAACTCATTCACAATAGGTTGATTACAAAGAGGCAAAAAAATATGTTTAACATAAATCATGATTAATGATAAAACCCTAACCTGAGAAGATGAAGCGCCAAAAGGTTTGTGAGCCCCGATGTGGTTAGTCGATATGTCAACTTCCCGAGGGAACAACTTTTGCATACGATCTTTGTTTGGACCGCTCAATACACCATCGAAAAGGTATAGTTGAGGAGTACAAATTTATTTTAGCCTAGAATCTACCTTTTAACTACCTACTACGTTCTTTTGGGCCAGAAAAACATCATTTAGGGCCTCAAAACAGCCCCGAAAGTTTGGGACCCAAAAAACTGTAGAAAAAACTGCCAAGATGTAGAACCATTCTGAATTAGTGGAACAAGTGGGTGGCTGCCAATATCCACCTGGATCACTTTTATCTTGGGTTTCCTTGTTGATTGGGGTTGAAAAGGAGTGAAATATTGTCCATTGTTGTAGTTTATATTTTAGATCATACTCAAGGCTAATAATTCATAGGGAATAGATATGGGAAATTATATGGATTGGATCATTATACAATTTTCATCTATCTTGGTTCTTTTGAGGAATTGGATTGTATGGCCCATTTTAGTAGTAGGTCTTAGTTTGGAGATTTGGGGTTCAAAACCTTCCAGATCCATTTTGAGGCATCAAACAACATCTTTTAAAAACTTTACAAGCATATATTCCATCCCCTTAACGTTGTTCTATAGATTGGGACCTTTCCAACAATGCAAAACCACATCAATCAAAGCTCATATGTGAAATTTATGCATCCAATAAGTTAACCTACCTTATTGACCACTATGGTACAAGTGGATGCCACACCAACCCCCATTACTCACATGTGTGGGGCTAGACACATGTGTAATTTCAAGAAGACTCTAGAAGGTCCAAAATCTTATCACTAATTGAGGGTTGAGGATGAAAAAACCCTAACCCTAGATGGCTATCAGGAAATGTTAAATATTGTTCCACTAGGAGGATAAAGGGTTCCATTCTTTAGCATTGTACTCATTCCATAGTTGAGAAGAGAATATAGGATGGTATTTTGAAAGCATAACAGAGAAGGTAGGATATTTTGTAGCATCCATTCAAGCCACAATGTCAAATGCAACTCCATTGTGAGTGCCTCTTTATTTGTACTTTCTTTTCATAACTAAAAAAAAGAGAGCAAAACATAGGCCTCGCCTTCTATATGGGTTTTATCCTATATCGGGTTTCTTGGGGTAGATATTGTGTTCATTTTTTTTAATGGTTTGTTCATTTCCTTATTCTTTCTTTTTCGTATTTCATTTATTTTCATAAATTCAGGAAATTAGATAGTGCTAACAAATTTGAGATTTAAGGAAATAAACCTGCATAATAAAAGAGTTCGGTATAATACAAGATTTGTTGTGATAAACTATTCCAGAGGAATATCCATAGCATTTTACATCTCATATTGGTATAAGAGGAGTTTTATTTGGGGTATTTGTCGAAAGTTGCAGAATCTAGGAATTGTATTAAGAAGGAACCCATGGAACCTCATCCATCGCAGATTATTTTGTTTATAACAATATTGAGGAAGCGATGGAAGAGAGATTTTTTAGGCTAGAAGAGAAATTTGTTGATATCTCTCTCAACATGGCCCTCCTCATGGTGGCTCTAGAAAACAAGTTCATACTTTTTAGGGAGGTTAGTCGCTCTAACTCAAAATATGGATCTAATGAGAAACTATGAGATAGTGAAGACTTAGAAAAGTAATCGAGAAAATATCCCAAGAAAGAGAAGTGAAGTTCTAGTTACGTCACTCTTTGATAACCTCTATTTAAAACGATAGAGAAAGTAGACATCAAACCCTATCAAGGTGAGACAGATTTTGTTAATTTGAATCATTGCTTGCAATAGTTAGAAGTGTATTTCAGTGTCCATAACATAGATGAAGAGAAGAAATTTTCATTTTCCCAACCAAAAAACTAGAGGGCCATGCATTAACTTGGTGGGAAAGCCACATAAAGACACTTAGGTTGGAGGGTGATCTACTAATAACTAAGTGATAGGATTTTAAAACCCTCATCAAGACCCAATTATACCATATTGGGTACATAGAGGACCAATGGATCTGTTGGAATCACTTGAGGAAAAGGTAAGGGAAAAGTGTACAATAGTATACCACTAAATTCGAGAATATAGAGATCATGTTAGGTATCTCTCCTAAGAACCTAGACGTACTCATCAAATATCTAGGGGGGCTACAAAGTCATTTGTGAAAGAAAGTGATTCTCTTCAAACCAAGGGCTATTGATGGGGCTTGTGTGCAAGTGTTGTATCTAGAGAACATAGGTCCCCATAAAAAAGGAAAACCAAGTGGTTCTAAATAGAAAGACCACCAAGTTGCCTCTAAGTATAGGAAGAAGAAGTGGAAAGGAAAATACAAGAAGATCACAACCACTGCACATTATCGCAAGGATCTAAAAAACCATTGAAACCATTGAAATATAAATGGTCACACCAAAGATAAGTGTTTGAAGCTACATCCAAAGTTTAATCCAAAGAATTGTAAGAAGGATGCCAAGAAGAAGAAATTTCTATGAAAGGATTCAAGAAAATAGGTAGAGAGCAGCTTGGATGTGGATGAGAAGATTGTCTGCACTTCAATGTAGAAGGAGGTTAATCTGAGTAGCCTTTTGTTGTGCCACCACAACTACCCATTGAAATTATTTGTCTCATATAATTTCAATGGTTCCCCTTATAAAAAAATTCAGCATGGAATTTTATCACTAATAACTTTATTCAGTACTGGTACAAAAAAATATTATTCTATACATGCATTTTAAGGGTTACCCAAAGAATGATATGATGATCAGAGATATTTTAAAGTTTTACCCTACATTTGTTAGCCCCTTTCTCTCAATAAATGAACTAGAATTTATTTTTTGTTCCTAGAAAATCTTCAGTCATGTGACTATGCCCTAAGGGATATCGGATCATTCCTCATTGGGACCTCTACACTCAGGATCAATCAACATGCAATTGTCAAATTCCTTTCTAAGATCTGAAATCTGATAGGTTGTTTGATGCCTTATATCGATGTCTTATCATAAAAAATGAAAGGGTCTCACATTGTGCACACTATCGATTCCGATGAAATCTCTTCGATGATCGTTACCCGATGTACAAGAGCTCTGCTATGTTGTAAGGAATTTACCCTGTGACCTCGTGTCAAGAAGTGATTGTCCCAAAGGAACTAATGCATGAAGTGGGAGTTATACGCATGTAGGTATGTCCCTCACATAATTGTTCATATTACTTAGTGGCCCATAGCTCATTGGCCAATTTAAACTTATCGAAGAGTTTAATCTGACCCGCATATAATGCTCCTTCATGGAAGCACTATTTTTTATATACAAAATATTCCTTTAGGAAAATCTCGTTGGAATGAGTAATAACCATACACATGTATCTCTTCCAATGATCCCTTCTCGATTGATCCTCTCCAATATAACTTTCAAGATATCTCCTTTTGGAGTTAACTTTTCAGCATACCCTTCTCTCAGATAACTCATCCCGATGAGTTTAATTTAAGGTAATTAAAGGATGATCATTTAAACCTTAATCTTGGTAAATGTTTTTCACACGCTAAATGAATGTAGTTCATGCATGAGAATGTATGAATTCTTATTATTGGCACGATTCCCTATATGAGAAACTAATATTCCTCAGGGAATATTCATTGAAAGGAATAAGGGTCTTGAAACATTCTGATATAATATCTTGATATTCCCTTCCTGATAACATTGTAGAAGAACATTTTTCAAATTAAAACTCTCAACCAAAACATTTCAACGCCACATATACAATATCTTCAACAAGGGAGGCTTCCTGCCTAAATTATAAAGAACTTAAAGCCTTCCACAACATCAAAAGAAGTGGTATGCATGCCATAGCAACTTGTCTAATGTTTTTCCCATACAGTGACTCCACAAGGTGGTGTTTCACTCATATTGATGAGGATACATCTACTATATTGAATGAGTCAAGCATTCTAATAGAATCCTTGAACACAGAAGACATAAGCATCCATTACCACCTCTAGGAATCTACAGTACCCCTAAACAAGACATTCTTAAAAAAAATCAGTGAAGATAAAAATACTTCTAAGAGTTGATGGAAGATTGGTGGAATGACGAAGTAAGATGTTTCAAGAAGGAAGAAAGGATAATTCCTACACAGTATCTGAAAAGGCCCTATATACTACTGAGTAGTATGATATGTAGGTTATATGGTGAGGAGACAAGTACTCATTTTCAAATGGAGTAGTTTTCCATGGCGTATATCGTGGTCAAAATAGGCCAAGTCTTCAATTGGGTGCATATACTCACATTCAACATTTTATGAAAGTCAAAGAAGCTCTAGGTTTGAAAAAACCCAGGTTTTTCATGTCGACTTATCTCGTAGATGCAGTATGTTCTATTGTCCATTTCCTTACTTAGGATGGGAATGGAGCCCCATCCTATAACCTGTCCATATTTACTATTCATAAATGTGGGAAATTAACTACTATAAGTCCATATATGATATATGTGACTATTTTGTAGCCCCTATGTTTATCATAATTTTTGGACTCCCACCCCATAGAATATCACAAGGGACTATAGCAACCTTTAGAGACATTGGATGCTAGTACGTAGGGAAGTATTACACTTATGTCAAAATTAATGGGTTTTCCCAATCCCCACACCTCCTACCAAAGTATGTTACTGAAAAGATGTTGGCCAGGGAAATCACCTATGATATAATAGAGGAAGGAATAGCATATTTCTTTTCAACAAGCAACAAAAATCTGTGGCACAAATTCACTTTGAATATCGAGAGGTACACCTTGTTGAATGGCCATCATTCTAGGAAAGAAGTTGAAGCTCCACAAAAAATCTGTTTATGCACAAGAGATCCCAAGGGACATGACCGAAGAATTTTGGTGAGTGAACATATCAAGGAAGTTGGATTGACACATCCTATAATACACAAAGTAAACTATGTAGAATAAATATTCAAAGGATCCTTTTTTCTTTGAATAGGTATTGACCAGGTTACAATATGAGTCAGCAAGGGAAAATTTACAAAGAGAAGAGGATGAGAAAAGAAAAATAGCCAAGGATAAATTTGTATTGCTTCTAGATAAAGACTAGGATAAGAAGGAAGTAAAAGAAAATGAAGAAGGAAAAAAAGTAGACTAGATATTGAATAAATCCCTGGAAGATGAAGAATAATTCCAAAGGAAGCAAATAGAGCTAGAAATGGAGAAGAAAAAGGAACAAGATGAATCCAAGAAGAAGAAGGAAGAAGACAAAAGGAAACCTAAGATGGAAGAGAAGAAGAAAAGGTATGAATACCTAATAAAAATTGTTGAAGAGAAGAAAATGAGTGCTAAGAAAGAAGAAAAAACACGGTATGATGTGGAGCAATAAATAAAGGAAAAATAGGAAGAAGAAAGACAAAGAATGGTTGTTGATTGCGAAATAGATAAGGAAACAAGAAGAAGAAAATAAAAAGGCTACTGAAGTTGAGGCATTACAGAAGTCCAAGGAGCAAGAAGAGAGAGAAAAGAAAAGAAAATTCGATCAGGATAAAATTAATGCAACAAGCCCAAATGTCATCATAATTAACATGCATATTCACGAATGCACCCCTTGAACAAAATCCCAAGGAATTTCTCATATCTTCTCAAGTGATGGAGCTAGAAGTTGTTGTAGTAGTTGTTGGTGTGTAATATTACAACAATAAAATGAAAGGGATTGAGAAGAGATAAAACAAGATGAATAGATCATAAAAATATCTCAGCCATGGATTTTTCGAAAGGTCCATTCTATGGAAAGCAGGCCCAAATCCCAAGAACAATGCTCTGCAAACTGCTTCAACTCTTAATGCATTTGCAGGAGCTAATGCAATGCCAGTCTATGAATTAGGTGTTGAATTGGACACCTCCCAAGCTAGAGTACCTGAACTAGAATAAGTGTTGAGAACATATTGGGACAGTATAACTAATGAATTCAAAAGGGAAGCTAGTATTGCAAAGAAGTTGCCCACAAAAGAAATGGAAAAGGTGCTACAAATTCAAAGGGACAAACTAAATTCAAAATTCAAGGGAAAGACCCACATAGTTGAAGGTATACAAAAGAAATATTTGAATGCACTTAAGTTAATACATTCACAAGAAATGGAGCAGTTGAAGGAAAACCATGCACAAGAGGTAGCAAAATTGTAGACAAAATTCCTACATGTTAGTAAGTTCATAGAACAACTGGAGCACAATACTCTAGGGTTAGAACAATACAAATGTAAACTTGAAAAGGCCATGGAAGAAATCCAAAAAGGATATCTCAGCTTGGAAGTTGTAAAAGAAGAGGCCAAAACTACCAATGAAGAGTTGAGAATGGTACAAAGGGAATGTTTTTGTGTAATGAACAATATTCAAAGGAACGAGGATGACCAGATAAAGCTAATTGACCAAATGGAAGATATGGGGAGAAGGTATCAAAGAGCTCAAGATGCATTTGATAGAATCATAGATTGGAAGAATGTGTATCATGAGTCACCAAGTAATTTTCCAATATACAATGTCAGAAAAAAATAAAAATAAAAGGATTAGGTCCTCTTTGAAGCCCCTTCTAGAAGACATTGGAAGCATACAAAAGACAACAACCAAAGCTTGCAAAATATTGTGGAATTCCTCAGATGATTTTCTATAATAATTTGGAATGGAAGTCATGTTGAACCTTGATGAAGCAGGTCCGAGTGAAATAAGGATAGTAGAGGTAGAAACTAAAAGATATTCCAACTAGTAAACTATTGAGCAGATCACGGAGGTAAATAAGGCAGTCTTAAGTGAATAGTTGATAAAACCAATAAGATTGATCACAATGTCCAAAAACTATATAAATAATAATGAAAAAATTCTAAAACTAGAAGTGACAACCAAAATATGTTATTATAAGTTGGAATTAGAGAAGATGCAACTGGATAGGATAGATGTAATCTTGAGAGATTATGAATTGTGGAAAGAGTATAGAGATGCTATGAAACTTCAGAAAATTATGTGATCATTGTGTCTTGTAATAGACCCTTTTTATTTTGATCATAATAAAATTGTAAATTTATGAGTAGAGAATATGAAACGATATGCTATAACTTTCATCTGACATGATGAAAGTTACAAAATGTGGATAGTCTCTCTTGTTTTATAAAAGAGAGCATTGTGAGAAACAAAGGACCTTTTTCCATTGTATGTTGGATACCGTACTGCTACTACTTAATGATAAAGAGAAAGAGACAAATTTTGGAAATTTGTGGTTCATACAGATGTATATGAGATTTCTCTTTATGTATTTTTCTTCTGCTTAAGTGTTACAAATATTTTTTGTGTGAACTATTTCTTACCCCTGTTATTGATGCTTATGTTGTCACTTATTTCCTCATGAGTACAAAAAATGATGTTATGGATATAATACACAACTAATTGTTAATACATATATATCATTGTTGTGCTCACTTATTACTAGCATACATGAATTATTCCTGATGTTGTTGACATCATTTTTGTGTGCTCATACCTTTTTAGTTTTGTCTTGATTCAGATAGGATAGGTTAGTTTAGAGTTAGACTAGCATAGTTTTAGATAGTTGTAATAAATCATTTAGCTCAAATTCAAATTCATCTGAGAACATTGTGTTCTCAAATTCATGATTGAAAATATTTTAGAGTGCAAACTAGGCCCATTTATTGGTCGAAAATGATATTCCAAATGAGAGTAGGTCTAATTGGGACCTTCCATCATGAATTATCCCTTACCTACTTGACATTCCATTTGGACCTGTGAACAGAAATGGTTCTAGAAGGAGGGACATAGAACTAAATGGCTACTAAAAATTTTCAAGATCCTACCTATTCAAATCCTCTAATAAACATGACTAGTCACAGTGATTCCCAACCAACTGACTCTGAGTATATTTTCAATCCTCAATTATACTCTATAAATACCCCCACCCAAGTCTCTACTCAATGAAGTGTTTCCCAAACTGAACCCCTGTCACCGAACTCTCCATTGTTATCACAATCTAAACTTGAGCGAGTAATCAAACATACTTGTGAGTGTGTATTAACTCGACAGTGGAGTAGAAAAACCAGGCAACATCCTCTTGAATTTTCAGTACATAGGGGACATAGAAATCTAACGTGGGAAGAACCCACTCTTGAAATTTCTTGAACCCATGAAGGAAACCTAAACATCGTAAAACCTAATTTAATCAAATTTCACAAGTCGTAAAGGAGTTACAGAGTCCTCAAACTTTGACTTCGAGAACTACTTACTAGTCGGGGGTGGTCAACCTCCCATCCCTCCTAATTCTCCACCTAGGACACCTAGAGGTGAACCTGAAGATGAACTCGAAGGAGAAAAATAAGGGGAAATCCTTGAAAACCCTAAAAGGATGGTTGGAGCCAATGCAAACCAACCAAATAACCAACCCTGGAAGGTCCCAGATGTTGTTGCAGCACCTAGGAAGTTCACCAACTGCCTAAACATCCCAAGAAGTTTCTTCCCAAGTTCAACCCTGACAAGAAAGACCTTGTTGAAGATCGTATTAAGAAATTTATGCTTGTTGTCAGGTTAATGGATGTAGAACATAAGGATGTCATTTGTATGTTTTTCCCTTATATGTTTGAAAACAAAGAATCAATTGGTATTTCTCTTTAGCTCAAGCTTCAATCACTAGTTGGAATGCTTTTGAAATTGCTTTTATTGACAAATTTGGTGAAGACAAAATCCTAGCAAGCTTAGTTATAGACCTTTCAAGGATTAAAATGGAAGGAAAAGAAAAGGTTAAATATTTTAATCAAAGGTTTCTCACATTAATAAATAAAATCCCTCCAGCTTCCAAGCCTGTTGAAGATGTTTCAATTGAATTTTACACCTCATGCCTCCCTGTTTCAATGGAAATGTTTGTTAAAAGGGATGAAAAGAATACTCTGGAAGGTACCTTCAAAGAAGCTATTAAGGTTGAAAAATGCATGCTCATTATCAAGGGTAACCCTAGAATTGAGGTTTCAAAAGACAAAACCACTATCAAAACCAAGGTTAATATGGTCATTGGGCCAAAACCCCTAAAGATAATAAGGATCAAGAATCCACATACATGGAAGCACCATAGATATGTGTAAACAAGCTTTCTAATGAAATCATTTACATGAAGAAAAATATTGGAGAAGGTAGTTCCAATTCCAAAAAATTCTTCAAGTTTATTCCCAAGAAAACCACTCCCCCTACCACTAAAACAACCCATCCTACAGAAGGCATAAATGTAGAAAATTTTATAAAATTCTTTAAATCTTGGGCCAATTATACTCCTACTGATTATAAGGAAGATAAAGAAGAAAAGGGGGAATGAAAACAACAATACCAGTCCCAAGACATTGAGGGACCAAATGTGAAAGAAGTGAATTCCTTTTGGGATATCTCTTTTGGTTTGGAAGAAGAGGAAGAGGAAGATATTGAGGAAATACATATGTTCCAAAATGTTGTTACCAGTAGGAGTGCAAGTAAGACATCATCCTCAGATTCTCCTTCAACTTTTGAGCTTGATAAGATAGCATCTAATACACAGAAGACAAAACTGGAAATAAACCAACTACACATTCTACCCCTCCATCTAAACTTGATTATGATTTCTTGGAAGACTTGAAAAGAAAAAAATCCAATATTTATCTTTTAGAACTTATGAAATTACCTCAGATCTAAGACAATTTTATAAAAACTGTACAGGGTACTAATTCGAGTAATACCAAAGAGATTAATGTGGGAGGAAGTAAAGGGGAGAGTAAAATTAGTCAAACTTATGAAAAGGAAGTCCCAAAGAAACAATTTGATGTTAATGCATCACTTATTAAAAAAATATCAAAATCTAATACTCCTCCTTTTATGTTAACCTTTGAAATATTTAATAGAAATGTCCATAACTATTATATGGTTAATTCATGAGATTATTCAAATGTGTTCCCCTTAAATTTTGTGAGAAACTTAATGTTAAACCTGAGAAATATGACATCCAAATCATACAGTTAGATAGGTCAAATGTCAAATTTATGGGAGAATTAAAGAATGTGTTAATCAGATTGGCATCCAACCCAAAGGTCCATCAAACAATAGTCATAATCGTGGTATACATCCCAGATACATATGGACTTATACTAAGAAGATATTGGTATACTATGTTGAATGGATACTTTGTCACTAATTGGTCACACCTATGGAAATGGGAAACCAAACCAAATTAGGGTGAACATGGAATGATATATGAAACATGTGGTAACATATTTAAATGATCTGAATGAACCCATAATGTTGAATCACTCAATTCTGGGGAACTATAGTTTGGACTCTTTCTTTGGAAATCATATTGTTGTCCTCATGCAGAATCATTCACACAATTTGAAATCTGTCATTGCACTCATTTTTTGAGCCCATTTTTTATATAGTATATAAAAATGACACTAACTCTGATGTACATACTAACATAGTTTCTAGAAGTAACTTAGATGTATCTATTAATATTTCTAACTAAAAAAAATCAAAAAATAAAACAAACACTAAGTCCCAAGATAAATCTAAAGGTGATCCTAACATGTGGACTCTATTTTTTTATGGATCCAAGTCTCTTGAAGGTGTGGGTGTTGTGTTGCATACTCAAAGACCCTAGTGGTGGAAAAACGTTAATTGCATGCAGACTTGAATTCCAATGCACTAATAACAATGTTGAATATGAATCTCTCATACAAGGACTAGAAAACGCAGTGGACATGAAGGTGAAACTAATAAAGGTATTTGGTGATTCAGACATTGTGATAAGAAAGGTAAGAAACACTATCCATTTCCTTTCCATTCACCTTAAACATTACCAACAAGAGGTATGGGATCTAATTAAAAATTTTGATGTGTTTAATATCAGTCATGTTCCTCGTTCATTAAATTATGATGTATATTTATTAGCCAATGTTTCATCTAAACTAATTCCATCAGAAGGAATAATGTATGATACATTTTCTATGGAATTATTGTGCAGGCCCCCAATTCCTAACAACACAACAAATTGGAGAATATTTTCTAACGACCAATAAATCATAATTTTTCTACATATGGAAGATCATTTCAAGTATTTTTTCATTAATTAAGGTCAACATGATCAAGAATTGAACTCTGATACACTAGACTCAATAGATCAAGTAATAGGAAGCAAAGTCACTTCAATCAACAACATCCCCAAAATTGTGGTAAGGTTGGAAAAACTTTATGATCTCCAAGACAAATTTAAGAAGGTCACAAATTGCAAAACAAATAGTTCAGAAATTTGAAGTGATTAATTGTGGGACAAGTAGCACACCACAAAATGTCAACCTTGGAAAGAATTGTTCTCCAGGTGAGAAACAAGATTTCATCAAATTGTTCAAGGAATATTAAGACATTTTCTGCTAGACAAATGATGATCTCAAGACATATGACACCAATATTATTGATACAGGTGGATATTGGTGGACACCCACCTATTCCAACTAGCTCAAAATAGCCTTCTGGCAATTTACTATTTTTAGTTGTTTTTTGGTTCCTAAACTTCCTGGGCCATTTTGAGGGATTAAATGAATTGTTTTCACGATCAAGATCCTCAAGGATAAACAAAGGCTTTGATTGAGCCTCAAAAATTAATCTCCTCATCGATACCTTTCCAACTAGCTATCGTGCGCCCCAGATAGAGATCGTATGCCAAAGTTACGCCCCCGGGAAGTTGATACACCAAACTACCCAAAACAGGGTCCACAAAATTGTTGGTTTTTCATCTTCCGGGATTAGGATTTTGGATTTTATTTATTTTAAAAATGCCTTTGGAGCCTCATTGTAATAATAATATTCTTGTGAATATGAGTATCTGTCACATCTCTTCTCAGAGATAAGTTTCCTCCATTTTAGCGAGTCTTTCACTTTGTATTTCTACAGTTTTGTACATTTCGCTCATTAATAGAAATTGTGTATTACTGCAACTCTGTGTTTATGGTTATATCTCTGATATATCTCTATTATATTATTGGATATTTGATATATCTCTGTACATTTCCTTATTATATATCTCTCTCATTTCATGTCGAAAATAATCTGGATCAATGGTATCAGAGCAGGTTGCTCTTGATCGTTTTTCATTGCATATCCCCGACGAGGTCCAAGTATAGCAAGTTGGGTCTTGAGCTTGTCTCTCTTGAGGAAAATCACTCTCACACACCCAAGAAACCCTCCATGGAAGAAGAAATTAAAAGCGATAGAGCAGAAGATTCTATTAATATGTTGCTTGAGAAAGCTCTCACACGACAGAGGGATGAAATGATGGAGAATTTTTCCCACATCCTTCAACGCTTGCTGATAAAAAAAAATGCATGTCTTCATTAAGAAACCACTTTGGAAGGGCCTCTCCTTTCAAGGTACAATTTAACTTTGATATTCTCGTATTTGAAGGACAGAGAGATATGGATTCCCTAGAAAATGGTTAAATATGCTAGAAGGCTATTTCTCTATTCACGATTTTTTTGACAGGGAAAAGATCACCTTCACACTCATTAAGTCTCTCCCCCATGTCAAATATTGGTGGGAAACTTAATAGGAGAAAATTTCCACAAAGGAGTCTAGAATATATGGGGTCGATCCCACTTGGAATTTTTTTGTGGATACAATCAAAGAACAATATTACCCTATTGGTAACTATGACGACCAATATAAGATGGACCACACTGCATCAAGAGAAGGGCCAAGTAGTTCCAGAGTTCACCAATACCTTCCATACCTTGTGCACCAAGCTGGGTATCAAAGACTCTGAGTGAAATTTGGTTCTGAAATACTGTGGGGATTTACATAGATACATCCAAACTAATACGAATTTTTTGGACATCTCATCACTAGGTGTTTCTTATCAATATGTTTTTAAAATTGAGCAGAAATTTAAGCATAGGAACAAGCGGGAGTTTGGGTCTGCAAATTCGCAACAACCAAAGTATGGTAAATACGGCCCTAGCAACCAGCCTTCAGAAAACCAGTCTAATCCACATGAAAATAAGGGTAATGGAAAGGCAAAGAAGGACACTGGAAAATGGTGTGATTTCCACTAAAGCTCCCGGCACAACACTGATGAATGTCACTCAAAATAATCATTGGTGGCTGAGGTCAAAGAAAAAGGGATGAACCCTGATTCAGAATCTGATTCAAAAAATACTGGTAGAAGACAGATCATTGATGTAGACCCCATTTCTATTTTCATGACCATAATAATTCAACCAGAAGAACCAGTAGATCCTAAAGAGGGGGAGCTCCTTTTTCATTCACATATGGGGTGAAGGGGACCCCGCTGCATTTTATTGTTGATAGCAAAAGCCAGAAGAACCTCATCTCAGCAAAGGTCATAAAACAGTTGTTATTGTCGACAACACCATACCCACAGCCATACAACATCGGGTGGCTTCACCTGGGACGAGATCTTTGTGTCAGATAGTAGTGTTTATTGTCATATGGCATCCATCCCTTCAAGGATGAGGTATTATTTCATATTGCCTCGCTAGATGTTTTTTATATTATTTTGGTCTAGCCATATATGTGGAAGCATCATGTTATCTATGAGTGTCGACCCCATAGTGTCATTATTACTCTGGGAGTCATATCTACAAGATACCAGAGGTAGTTCTGACCATTGCCCCACCTAAGCAATGTTGCAAGGTAGCATCTCATACTACAAAATTCAGCTTCTTCACAATCTGTTCAAAAGGTGAACAAAAGGACACTACAACCACTACAACCTTGGCCCAAGACCTTTCTATCCAGTAGAAGAAAATTGCAGAAGAGAAAGAAGATATCATTTCTTCACCTACAAGGGTTCCTACACACTGTCGATTCAAGCCAAGATACAATAGATTGGTTGAAAAGATTCAACCTCGCCAGCAATAGGTGTGTGAAAGCCTTCAACAAGCCAAGCAGTGCAACTCCTCTAGCAAGGCAAGCATCTCACCAAGGTTCAAATTCAGCAAACGCTTTCCTCCCTCCACCAGAAACTTAATGAAATGGATACCATCACTTCCTAAGGAGGGAGGATTTATCCAGGTGGATAGTTGTGGCCACCAAACTATTCCAATTGGCTCAAAATAGTCTTCTAGCAATTTACTATTTCAGCAATTTTTCGGTTCCTAAACTTTCAGGACCATTTTGAGGGCCTAAATGAATTTATTTCGTGATCATGCACCTCAATGATAATTGAAGTCTATAAATAATCCCCAAAAATTAATCTCTGTTTCGATACCTTTCCAACGAGCTATCATGCGCCCCAAATAGAGATCGTATGCCAAAGTTACACCCCCAGGAAATTGATACACCAAACTACCCAAAACGAGGTCCACAAAACTATTGGATTTTCATCTTCAGAGGTTAGGGTTTTGTATTTTATTTATGTTGAAAATGCCTTTGGAGCCTCATTTTAATAATCATCTTCTTGTGAATGTGATTAGCCATCACATCTCTTCTCAGAGATAAGTTGCCACCATTCTAGCAAGTCTTTCACTCTGTATTTCTACAATTTTGTACATTTCACTCATTAATAGAAATTGGGTATTAATGTATCTCTATGTATATGGTTATATCTATTATATATCTCTATTATATTATTGTATATCTAGTATATCTTTGTACATTTCTTTATTATATCTCCGCTCTCATTTCATGATGAAAATAATCTGGATCAATTATTCAGCATATCATCCCTATGAAACCTCAAACAAAGCCTTTTCAACAAAAACTAAGAAATATGCATCCAAACTTGGAATCCATGGTAATGGTAGAGATGAATAAACTATTGGGAGAAAGGATCATGTTTTCATTCTGACACACCCAATGGATAGCTAACCTGGTACCCGTAAGGTAAAATAATGTGGACATCAAACTATGTGTTGATTTCAGGAACTTGAATAATGCCTCTGAAAAAAAAAAATTACCCTATACCACCCATGGAAAAAATCTTACAATGTGTCTCTAGTTCTAAAATTCTCTCCCTATTAGATGATTTTTCTGGTTATAATCAAGTATTTGTTTCCCATGATTACCAATTGAAAACCGCCTTCCAAACCAAATGGGGAACTTATGCATTTAAGAAAATGTCATTCAAACTAATCAATGGAGGGGCAACTTTTCAAAGATCTATGGATATTGCATTCAAAGGACTAATTGGCAACTGTGTGGTGGTTTATCTTGATAATGTTACTGTGTTCTCCAAAGACAAGAAGGACCATATATCTCACCTGAGGAAAATCCTTAACAAATGCAAAAGATATGGTATATCCCTAAATCCTAAGAAATATATCTTTGCATTAAATGAAGGAAAACTATTGGGGTTTTTTGTCTCCAAATATGGGATAATGATAGAACCTAAAAGAAATGAGGCTATTTCAAATATTCCATATCCCATAATAAGAAATCCATGCAATCATTTCTTGGGAAAATTAATTTTGTAAGAAGGTTTATTCCGAGATTTCTAGAGACTGTTAAGCCTCTCCAAGTCATGATAAGGAAAAATATTGATTATAAATGGAGCCCCAAAGAAAAGGAATCATTCATAAATATTGTAAAATAAATAACAAAATCTCCATCATTGATGAGCCCAAACTTTTTTAAAGATTTTATACTATATACTTTTTCCTCTGGCATTGCTTTTGTGGTAGTCCTCACCCAGAAGAATTATTAAGGGAATGAATTCCCAATTGTTTTTATGAGTTATGGGTTGCAAGGAGCAGAATTTGATTACCCGGAGGTAGACAAGCACGCCTATGCAATATTTAAAGTAGTCAAACATTGAATCAAACCATATGTACTTAAATCCAGAACTAAAGTGGTGGTACATTACCCCTGATATGAGGAATCTCTTGGTTCATAAGGATTTGGGAGACAAAAGAACCAATTGGATGACAACTTTACAAGAATCTGAATTAGATATCAGGCTTGCAAAGATTGTTAAGGGATAAGGGCTCTACAATCTAGAAGTTGAATCAACAAGAAATAAAAATGATGAAGATGGAATTTATCAAGATCGGAAGTTGTGGGAAAGGGAATTTTGTTATATCCATGGAAATATTGGTCCATGGTATATTATTAAATGAAGTGTCATTTTACTCATGGCATCGCTCCACAATACATAGAACCAAAAACTAAAAGAGCTCTTAGGCTCAAATCATCTCAATGTCACCTTTCTTGGGGGATATTATTTAAGAATAAATATGATGGTGTTTTCCTTAGTTGTCTAGAGAAAGATGATGTAAAAAAGGTCCTATCTGAACTTCATAGCGGTCTAGTTGGAGAAAATTTTGAAGGAGATACCATAACACACAAGATTCCCAGAGTAGGTTATTACTTTCCCACCTTATTCATAGATGCTCATACATATGAAAATAAATGCCAAGAATGTCAAAAGTTTGTTGGAAGATAAAAGAAACCTTACTTTCGTCTTCAACCTATTTCAATTGAACATCCATTCCAACAATGGAGTTTAGATTTGAAAGGAGAGATCAATCCTAACTCTTCCTAACTTCACAAGTACATCTTGATCACAACAGACTATTTCACATGTTGGATAGAAGCAATTCCTCTCAAAGTGGTAAAAAAAAATTAGGTGATATATTTCCTTGACACTCACATTATAACTAGATTTGGTGTTCCGGAATATTTGGTGTTTGATAATGCTAAATATTTTTATTCACCAAACTTAACTAAGTATGCATTTGAAAAGAATATCAATATTAAATACGCAACCAATTTTTATCCCCAAGGTAATGGACTAGTTGAATCCACAAATAAAAACTTGATAAGAATTATGAAAAAGACTGACAGAACACCAAAGAAACTGGAACTTGGCCCTACCTAATTCCTTATGGGTTGACTGAGTAACACTGAAATATTCCCTAGGAAACTCTCCTTTCTTTCTGGTATATGGACAAAAAGTTATCTTTTCAACTCATGCTTTCTTTCCTTCTTTGCAATTATCTCAATCTGTTCAAGACAAAGAATTTTCAGTAATGCAACAAAGACTAATATGCTCCTCAAATTAGAAGAAGATGAAGAGAGAGATCTAAAAACAAGCTAATGCAACATCAAGAATTGATCAAAATATGGTTTGACAAAGCCTCTGTAGGAAATAAATATTTCCAGGAGGGATATTTGGTTCTTAAATGGGATAAGGTGAATGAGATGAAAGGAAAGCACACTAAATTCCAAAAGTTGTAGTTACGCCCATACCAAATTCATGAGAAGATTGGATCAAGAACTTGTTAGAAAAAGATGATCACATAGAAATAATAGAAAACAAATGTAGATATAAAACATAGAAGATACACAATACAATAGAGACACATATATACGTGGTTCACCCAATATGGGCTACATCCACAAATAAATTGACAATCCTTTATTTTATTATCCAGCAAATGAAGGGATATAACCTACAACACATATGGTGTAACTTCCTCTTCATTATCTCATAGTCTCCTCTCTTAGTCACAATACAGTTTCACAAAACTACACCAACTGTAATATAATTCCCTCATACATAAAATAGGGCTTCCTTCAAAGGAAAAAATCCCTAACATAACTTATACCATCATATCTGCAACCTAGTGATGAATGGTTCAAATTGAATACAAAATTAAAATATTTCAAAAGGAAAATTTCCCAAAAATTTCTCTTCAGGGGCGCTACCCTCGAACCCTCACTAGGGGGGGATCCAATTATTGTCTCCACCCCCCATTAGGAAATGAGATCCAAACATGTATAAAAAAAGACCTATAAATCAGGAATATAATCAGACTCCATGACCAACAATCTCCTAGTTGGAGAGTGATCACAACAACTCTACTACTAATGTACCTATTGGACTGTGATCCACCTTGAGCCTGACAAGTTTCTCATCTTCACCTTCATGCTTGAAGGCCAAATGAAACTGAGCAAGAAATCATTTTTTTCTTGGTTACTGCCTTTGTTAACATGTCTGCAAGATTCTAGCTAGTATGTATCTTTTCCAACTTCAGTTCTCCATATTCCAAAATGGATCGTATGAAATGGTACCTGATTTGTATATGTTTACTCTTAGAATGGAAGGATAAGTTATTTGAAAGATGAATGGCACTCTGATTTTCACAGTACAACCTTCTATTCCTTCTTCTTTCCCAACTCCTCCATAAATCTCTATAAACAAATCATCTCTTCACTATCCTTTGTAGCAGCAACATACTCTGCTTATGTTTTTTAAAGTGAAACAACATTTTGTAGTTTTGAAATCCAACTTATTTTTATTCCACCTATAGTAAAATGTTATTGTGTGGTGCTCCTCCTTCTATCTTTATCACCTTCCATATATGAATCAAAATATCCATGTAGAACAATGTTTGAACCTCCAAAACATAATGCAAGAGTAGTAGTACCTATCAAATACCTGAAAATCCACTTTATTCCCCCCCAATGTTCTTTACATGGATTGTTCATATACTTCTCACAACTCCCATATATATATATATATATATAAGAGTTTACTTTTGTTAATATATATATATATATATATATATATATATTAACAAAAGTAAACTCTTACCATCTCATAGAAATTACTCAAAGGAACGTCCAGGTTGTGATAATTTTCCCATCTTTGAGTAAAGTGATAGATGATGTTGGTTCCACAATGCAGGTTGATCTGTTAATTCATATAAACCTAATTCATATAAACCTTGAACAAAATGATTATTACAACTGGGAGGTACATATAAAGACAGAGACAACCGGTTCTTCCCAACAAGTCTCCATTTTTTGTGCCCCCACAACTACCCACTGAAATTCTTTGTCCCATAGAATTTCAATGGATCCCCCTATAAAAAAATGTACGCATGCAATTTTATCACTCTAAATTGATTTGGTGTTGGTACAAGAAACTATTATTCTATATGTTAAGAACCAAACATCAATATAGCATAGAAAAACCTCAAGAAAAGTACTCAACGCCTTGAAAAAGAGATAATTTCAGATAATAAGCCTCTTCGAGGGGGCAACCTCCTTTTACCCCACTTAAATGTTCAAGTACAAGA
>ML786767.1:186047-212467 GCA_009831015.1 Picea engelmannii | reverse complement strand
CTTGATCCCTATGTGGTTATCTTACATGATAAGGGAATGAAATGATGGTTTTTCATAAACACAATCCATCATTTCCTTAGTGTCCAAAGATCTAAACAAGGCCTTAGTCAACTTATCTCCCAATTTAATCTAGTGAAATATAACATGAACTTGTTCCCCACAATATTTTTACATTTCTTCCATATTTAAGTATCTTAGCTTCACTACTTTGTCCTAGGTATCCTCATTATAAAGGTTTCACATATCATGAGAACTATTCCAATGTTTCTAACTTTATGTTTCAAATCCCTCATAGTAGTGGGGTAGCTCCTATAGCCTTACAAAAAAGAAAGGACTTTATTAATATTATATCGTCATCAAGGTATCTACTCCCTATGCCCTCTGAGTTCTGGAATTAAATACCATATTTATTTCATGAATTCAGTACAAGGTGGTTGCTTCATTGGAGGGGCAATACACAAAAAAATAGTCTTTTATATTTTAATTTTTGTAGTTCCTAAAGAGAGAAAAGAAAATGTGTTAATGATTAAAGAAGTTGATCTCACCCAATAACCAAGCAAGACTTAGATTTCTTTAATCAGAGAAGAAAAATTTGTGTTCGATAAGCATGACTCAATCAAGTCACTTCAAGAGTCTTTCACTACCTTTTTTAAAAATGGACCAAGTGAACCATAACACAAGATAGTCCCAATGGTGGAATTTTCTAGGATTATAAATCCTAATCATGGCCCTCACATGATTCTTGGATATTTCCTTCCTTAGAGGCATCCTAATAAGTAACAAACCCTCTTATCTTTATGCATTTCAACATTATTGAAAAATCCACATAGAAATTAGGTGGCAGAAGGAGCTCTTCAACCAACAAATAGTATAAGTCTATGCTCTCATTGACATAATTTGAGGCATTTTTATTAGTGAGTGTAAAAACTTGGTCATCAAAGTCAAACAACACCCATATTAGGGAGTGTGTGGGGTCAAATCCATGGCTAATGACAACAAGCACTAGCTTTCAGGAAACTAGGGTGATGGACAATGAGCCTCATTATTGTCCATTCTAAAGGCTCATCTTTGGCACATTTTTCCACCATAAAATGACTTAATGTTTTTTTTTTACCATATTTAATAGTCAATCATGGGTATTTTGTATGTTCCTTAATGAATATATGATTGAGGTGGATTTTTGTGTATAATATACCTTTTTGCACTAATGTTTTTTCCAAAAGAAATGTATTCCACTAACCAAGTCGAACTACAAGAGTCAAGGGTGCCAACCTCCTAGAAATAGGGGATTTTGTCTCCCTCAAGAAGTTTCCAGCCAAAGATCAAGGGAAATTTTCCCTACCTACCTCCAAGAGCATTCATTGTGCATTAATGACCACTTATAATCAATAGTATTTGAAGATACATGTGTAAAGGGTTGAGATCCCTCATTTACCCATTTCTCTATTTGATTTATGAAAGGAGATCAAACTCTCTAGCTATATATGGACCCCTAGTCTAGGAGAGCGATATAAAGAATTTTGGAGAAGTATTGTGTGGGGATTTTGTGAAGACTTGTATTAAGAACTCAGAGATTTCTTACTCTTGATGTATTACTGATATTTATGAAATAAAGATGATTTTTCTTACAGTCTATTAAAGTTTCTTTTAGGATCCTTGTGCTTCTTGGGTAGGGCCCATCCAAGAGGGATCAAGGACCTTGTTACCATTTCTATAGTTTTCATGCATTCTTAGATAGTATTTTATTTTCTTTTTATAGCTTTGCATAATTAATTCTAGATTTTGTCAAGGTTATCATAGGTTATCTAATCACAACATACATCCTGTAGAAATGTTCAATAGCCTCTTGGAGCACTCCTAGGTGCCTCCCAAGGCCAAGAACCTCATATTCACTTTATTTATTTATATTCTAGCTTTGTTCGTGTTTTTAAAGAATTGCACTACCTTTTTAGACTCCATTTTGCTTCATATAGGAGTTTCCTATAGAAACTACATAGTTCTTGTAGAAATCTCCTATAGGTATGTTTTAGCTTCATATTTGGCTTATCTTAATCTTCTTTTAATAAAAGCATCAATAAACAATAAAAGGACATTTAGATTGATATTTTTCAAAGGCTTAGCTTGTTTTATGCATGCATTAATGTAGCTTTACTCTTATTACTTCTTTTTGTCATAGCTTAGATTGAATTCATCTTTTTGCTTCAATTTAATCTTCTTGATTCAATATTCTTTAATGAAATTAGAATAATTTATTTTAATGCAATCTATATTATATGCACTTTTAGATTGGTGTGTTTCCTTCCAGCAACTAGTTCAAAACTGCTTTCTATCATTTAATTTTCCTTCACATTTTCATCCTTTGATCAGTTTCAAACCTTTGATACCGACAATTGCATACTACAAATACAATGCATAACACCTCTTATGTTTGTACGAACCTAGGGTTGAAAATTAAACAAGGAAACCCAGGATACAGTAAATCATTATCTTTATTACTGGGACCATCACGTTTTGGCATCATTGTCGGGGAGGTGTTGAAGTCTACATGTTTTTTTCATTTTTGTTTTCTATTGTGTGACCTGGAGAAATAAAAAGGATACCTTAGTCACGAGGCCAACTTCACTATAGAATATTTTTAGTGTAACAACCCAAGTTCTTTCACATCGTGTGAGTAATTATAAGCTCCTTGTCACATTCTCTTTTTTCATTATATACAAAAAAAAAAAATAGTTTTTCACTTTCTTTTGATTTCATGAATGAATAGACCTAGAGATAGGAAAGGAAATTTTTTACCAAAAACCCCCACCACAAAAACAGGTCCAAGAAATCCAGATATTAGTCTTGAAACACTAGAAAGTTTCTTGGAAAGGGAAGCTAGAGAATTTGAAAATCTTTCAGAAGAGAGTCGTTTCTCACCTCGTGTCATGGCCGATGAAGAAGAAATATTTGAGTTCCCTATTCAGGAAAACAATGGAGAAGCCAAGATGAAAATATTAATCCTTCTTCCTTACCTCATTTTCATGGGCTTGTCTATGAAGATATTGACACTTTAATGTTTGAGTTTGCAGTTATATGCAGGACATATTATTATACCACTGACAAATAGAAACTCAAACTTGTTCCTTCTACCTTGAAGGATTCATATCTAAGATGGTTTATGAGCTTGGAGGGAAATAGTATCACTACTTGGGATCAAATGAAAAATAACTTCAGTGAAATATACAAAGACTATTGTAGAGAAAGAGATGCAAGGAATGATATTTTCATAATGAAATAAGGACCTCATGAATCTCTAGAAGACTTTGAAGGGATATTTCAACTAAGATACAAGAGAGCTCAAATTTGCACTATGGATGAAGGCTCACTCAAGTGTGTCTTACTCGAGCGAGTAAGAGAAGATATGATGGAAACATTCAATATCCTATCCAATGGAGATATATATCAATTAGACTATGATGATATCAAAAGAATATTCAAGAACCACTCAAGGTCCTCCAAAAATAAAGATAGAAGCAGTAGAGGTTTGGCATCTCAATATTCTAACCCTACAAGTCATATAAAGAATTAATTAGGAATATTAATAGAGGACATGAAAAATTATATTTTACACTCTTTATCCATGCAAATGTATACCTTGCAGATCAAAAAGAAACACGAGGAAGAAAAGCAGGCATTGGTTGTTTATTGTCCCAAATGCACTAAAAATCATCCTAGAAATGAGTGCCCTTTATACTTTACAGATGTTTGTGGTATTTGTGAAGAAAATCACCCAACTAACAAATGTCCTTCTTTTCCAAGATTGAAAGCTACATTTCGAGGAGCATAGGAGAATGTGGAATCACTACACTTCATCAATCAAAAGAGGCTTGGAGCACCACGACCATTCCAAATAGGTTTGAATTTAAATCCTAGTCAAAATTTTAGTGCTTCTAATTCTCAAATATCTCCTCAACCATGCTATAACCCATCACCTTGGGAAAATCCACATCCTTGGCAATACCAAGTACCTCCAATTCCTCCTCCATACCAAAATTTTCCTAGCATGCAACAAATCAACGGAATCAACATCCACAAGGATGGATGCCATAAAAATTCCAACCTACATTATTTCCTCCTCCTCCTCAACCTAACAACACTACTCAAAAAAAATTTCTTCCTAAACAACCTCAACTACCTACTCAACCTTCTCCAAATCCAAACAATAAGGAAGTTCAACTTGTATACAACAATGATACAACTTATCAGACTTATTCTGTGGAATTACAAGAGATAAATCTCATATCATGAAAAAATTTGCAACAACAACCTAAGTTCATAGGGAATGAAAACTCTAAGAAAGAAGATATTCCCTCACCTCAACCACAAACACCTCCTTACCCTGAAATATTACAAGAAAAAAAAACTTATACATCTGAGGAAAAAGAACTTTTAGGAGAGCTTAATAATTTTTGCATAAAGATACCTCTCTTACAAGATCTTAAGGATGTGCCCATTTTCAACAAATATATCAAGGAAGAATGCACTAAAAGACCAGGGGAAAAATAAAATATCCTCCTACCATAAATGTCATATGACAATTAGTTGACCTTATGCTTGGGAAGTTGATTGTACCTAAATACTTGGATCCAAGGAGTCCCTTAGTAAATGTGCATATTAATAACACCCTAGTCCAAAATACTCTTATTTATATAGGATATGCTATCAATGTTATGACTAAGGATACTATGATAAGACTCAACCTTCAGATATTTTTGAGAGATACCCCAACTGTCCTACAACTAGTAGATAGATCTACATTCAAACCTGAAGGTATGTTGGAAGATATCATAATCTCCATCAATTATTGGGAGTACCCTGCTGACTTCGTATTCCTTCAACCCAAGTCTCAATCCAATGGATATCCTATAATTTTGGGAAGGACTTGGTTGGACACATTATATGCACACATTGGTTGTAGAGTAGGAAATATGATTATCATTGATGGATTACCCTAAAAGAATATTGTTCTTTACCCTCCTACACAACCTTTGATAAAAAAAAATCTTCTTATGTGGGTAGAAGAGGAAGAATACATGACACAAACAATTTCCTATCCCATATATACACTAAACACATCCTTAACTGATATTACAATTGATGAAGACACTTTCCTTGAAATTTTTCCACAAAATCAATATCCAAATGATGTGAAAATAGAAGGGATAAATGATGATAAAATATCTGAAATTTTTGTTGAAAACAACAGAGAATTATGGAAAAAATTGTTCACTACTGAAATAGAAGATCCAACTGTCAAAACCATAGACATCAGCCCTATAAAAACACTCAAAATCAACAATAAACTTAATACTAGTCAGCAAGAACAAAGGCTATTAGATGTGTTGAAAAGAAATATTGAATATTTTGCATGGGATTATAAAGACACGAAAGACATCCACCCTTATATTTTTACACACCATATTTACATAAAGGAGGATTGAAAACCTGTTAGGTATCCCCAAAGAAGAATGAATCCTGCAATGAAAGACATAGTTAAACAAGAAATTCAAAATTTTCTTGATGTCGGATTCATATATCCTATTTGAGACAGTGAACGAGTCTTTCCTCTGGTTATTGTCCCAAAGAAGAGTGATAAGTGGAGGATATGTGTGGATTATTGGGAGTTAAACAAGGCTACCAGAAAGGACCATTTCCCCCTACCTTTTATTGACCAAGTTTTGGATGTCTTAGTTGGGAAGAAATACTTTTCCTTTCTGGATGGTTTTAGTGGATACAACCAGATTCAGATCAGTCCTGAGGATCATGACAATATCACCTTTACTTTCCCATGGGGTACATTTGCATACAAAGTCTTAACTTTTGGTCTATGTAATACCCCAACCACTTTTCAAAGAGAAATTCTCATCATCTTTTCAGAACTCATCCATGATAAAGTTGAGATCTATATGGATGACTTTACCCATTATGGAAATTCATTTGATGAAGCCTTATACAATCTAGATAAGGTTCTCCAAATATGTAGAGAAATGAATATGTCCCTTAGAAATGAAAAATGCAATATGATGATGAATGAAGGGATTGTTTTAGGACATCATCTATCCTCCAGAGAGATTGAAGTAGACAAAGATGAGATCAAAAATCATCACTTTACTTCCTAGCCCTTTGAAACCAAAATATGTAATAAGATTCCTTGGGCATGCAGGATACTATAGAAGGTTCATCAATTATTTTAGTAAGATATCCTCTCCTATTTTTACCTTTGTGTCCAAATCTGTAGATTATTGTTGGACCCTGAACTGCCAACTAGTTTTTGAGACAATAAAAGAAAAACTCTTAACTGCTCTTGTATTATAAGGTCCCAATTGGGATCTTCCATTTCACATTCACACGGATGCATCAGAAAAAGTTGTAGGAGAAATCTTAGGACAAAATAAAGACAATAATCCCTATGCAATCTATTTCATAAGTAAAAATATGGTTGGTGCATATATCAAATACATTGTTACAGAGAAAGAAATTTTAGCAGGTGTCCATGCTCTCAATAAATTCAGACATTATGTTACAGGGTATAACATTTTTGAACATACAAATCATGTTTCCATTAGATACTTCATGAATAAACCTTATATTAATGGTAGGATGATTAGATGGTTTTTTTTATTACAACAGTTTGATCTAAAAAATAATTATAATTCTGGCAAGTAAAATGTAGTTGAATATTTTTCGTCCAGGTTGACTAGCCTAATGAAGAAGGCATGATCGATGATCAATTTCCAAATGAGAACCTATATTACATATCAGCACAAACCCCTTGGTTTTTTGATATAGAAAATTATCTAACAACATGAAATTTCCCTCAATAATTCTCCTACAGGGAGAGATGCAATATCGTCTGGAAAAGTTCAACCTACACTTGGGTTGCATCTATTTGTTAAAACTTTTCCCAAACCATATTTTGAGGAGATGCATAAGAGAATCTGAGTTGCATGATATCCTACATGCTTGTCATGATGAACCATGTGGAGGTCATTATGTAGCCAATCAAACATCTTATAATATCTCACAGGTTGGATATTATTGGCCAACCCTACATAGAGATGCTTGGTGATACACTTCACATTGTGATGAATGTCAAAGAATGGGGAAACCAACAAAGAGGAATGAGATTCCTTTATAGCCCCAAGTATCATTGGAACCATTTGACGAGTGGGGCATAGACTTCATAGGCCCAATTGACCCTCCATTAGGAAAAAAGAAACATGTATTGGTGTGCATGAACTATCTAACAAAATGGGCTGACGTAAGGGCCATGAAGGATACCACATAATCAAATATAGTTTCATTCCTTCAATAATGCATATTCTCAAGGTTTGGATATCCATGGGAGATAGTCACATATTGATCAAGGCCCTCAATTTACATCAAGACTCATTGAAGAGATCATGAAGGAACATAACATCCTCCATAGAAAGTCAACACCCTACCATGCTCAATAAAATGGGAAAGTTGAGGTCACAAACAGAGAGCTAGAAAACATACTCACCAAAATAGTGAGCATGAACAAGAAATATTGGTTAAAGAAGCTCACAGAAGCAGCATGGGCATACAACATTGCATGGAAAACTACCATAAGGCTTATGTTGAAACTCACAACAATACTGAGAGGGGGGGGTGAAGCAATATTGTATTAAATTTCTGTATTTTTCTTTTCTCCCAACCATTTAAGTTATCAGTAGTGTGAACTTAATGACAAGAACAAGTAGAAATAAAAAAATTCAACATGCACCCACCTGTCGCAAATAATGACGACACCGATCCTCTCAGGAACCAACCTATTACAAATGATGAGGAATTCAATCCTCTTAGGCACCAACCTGATAAAAATGATGATTAATCCAATCCTCTCAGGCACCAACCTGATACAAATGATGAGGACTCCAATCCTCAGTGAGATACAACTCACCCTAGCACCACCCTTCCACCCTCATTTCAGAAAAAAAATAAACCTTTCAATGCAAACTTGCAGATTTATGTTTATGTTCCTGTGAACAATTGCATTTTTTTTTTCACTTTCGTGCACTGTACAATCAGAGCACATCCATACTTATATCATTTTTCCCAGTTCCACCTTCTTGTATGTGGAAATGTGATAGTTACAATGTGGAAAAACTTTGAATATATCAAAGTCCGATTAGTCATGATTTGTCTAAATAAAATATGGTGGTTATATTGTGGACAACCTTGGACCAAATCAAGATCCTGTCAATTACAATCTCATCTAAATACATTATGTGGACATATGATAGTTACATTGTGGAAAAAAAATTGTTATCAAACATTCTTTGACTAAATCAAATGGACCAAATCAAATGGACAAATTTCTTTCATAGTCCATTCCATCACAGTCCATATCGTGCAGTTCATACCGTGCAATTCATACTACTCATTCCATTCCGTCACAGTCCATTTTGTCACAGTCCATTCCATCACAATCCATACCACACAGACCATACCACGTAGTTCATACCACTCAGTAACACATTGCTCGGTTCCATACTTCTCAGTTCCATATTGTTCATTGTCGCACCGTCACACTATCACACTGTCACACCGTCACACCATCACACCGTCGCACTGTCACACCATCACACTTTCACAATATCACACTGTCACACCGTCGCACTGTCCACTGTCACATTGTCACACTATCACCCTTTTGCATAGTCACACTATCACACTGTCACTATGTCACATTGTTCACACTCTCGCACTGTCACACCGTCGCATTGTAACACTGTCACATTTTCGCACTATCGCATTGTTTCATTATCACACTATTAAATTGTCACTTCATCGCATTTTCCACTGTCACACTGCCAAAATATCCACTTTCATACTATCTCATTTTCTGTTGTCACATTGTCTCACTGTCACACCATTCATTGTCACACTATTGCACTGTCCATTGTCACAAGGTCGCATTGTCACACTCCATTCTGTCGTTGACATCAATGACAACATGTTCTCAAAAAAAAAAAACTTTGTCATTTATGGAAACTCTATTGTTGAGTTTCTCCCCCTGTTAGTGTGTTCCTTTGGCATTTACTCCCCCTTGTCGTATGCTCCTCTTTGTCGCAACTCTATTTTCCTCCCCCTTTGACATCAACGGAAAATGGAAATTTCTTACTGAATGCACACATTCTGAGAGTGTCTACCCTTGAGGCTTGGTAGCCTCAAACATGTAGTGAAGGTTTATGCATTTGAATGCGGAGTGGGAAGGATTCCCAACTTCTCTCTAAAGTACTCAAAAGAGTCCCTAGGTGATGGCTTGGTAAATATATCTACAATATTCTCTTTGAAAGGAACATATTCTAATTTAACCACTCGATCTTAAACCTGTTCTCTGAGAAATTGATACTTTATGGGGATATGCTTAGTTTTAGAGAGTTGAACATAATTTTTGGAGAGATTGATATCACTTGTGTTATCGCACATGATAGAAAAAATTTGATCACAAGGAACTTGAATATCCTTAAGATTGGTATTTATCCATAACACTTGTGTACAGCAGGATGTTGCACCTATATACTCTGCTTTAGCTGTAGAAAGGGAAATAAAAGTTTGTTTCTTGATGAGCCAGGATTCTAAACAATTGCCAAGGAAAAATTCACCTCCACTAGTGCTTTTTCTATCATCAATGTTGCCTTCCTAATCTGCATTTGTATAAGCTCTGAGAACAAGGTCTATGGTTTTTGGATACCGCAGTCCATAATCAATAGTTCTTTTCAAATACCTAAGTATTATTTTGACTACAAGAAAATGAGTTTCCTTGGGATTTGACTGAAACCTGCCTACCAAACCAACAACATGCATGATTTCAAGGCTTGAAGCTGTGAGATAAAGTAGACTTCCTATCATGGATCTGTACATGGTTTGATCTACCTCTGAATCATTATCATCCTTGCTAAGTTTGCAACCGATAGTCATAGGAGTGCTTACTGGTGCACAATTTTCCATTCCAAACTTCTTCAAAATTTCCTTGAGATATTTACAATGGGAAATAAAAATTCATTTTTTGGATTGATGAATTTGTCAGCCAAGAAAGAAAGAAAGTTCTCCTAACATGGGCATATCAAACTCTTGTTGCATTACAGTTGCAAACTTATTACTCATCAACTCAATATTACTATCAAAAATAATATCATCAACATATACCACAATAATTAACATATCATTACCTTCAACCTTGATGTATAAATTACTATCATCAACTCCCTTTTTGAATCCTTGTTGGTGCAAGTACCTATCTAATCTGTAATACCAAGCTCTTGAAGCATGTTTTATCCCATATAGAGCTTTCTTTAATCTGTAGACATAATCCTTTTTGTCAGTTAGCAAAAATCCTTCTGGTTGCTCCACATAAACTTTTTCCTCGAGGTCACCATTTAAAAATGTTGATTTGACGTCCATCTGATAAACTTTGAAATTTCTATAGCATCAAAAATCCAAAAACATCTTGATGGATTCAATTCTTTCAACAGAGGAAAAAGTTTCTTCAAAGTGCACTCCTTCAACTTGAGCATACACTTTGCATACCAATATGTCCTTGTTTCTAAATATATGTCCATCTTCATTCAACTTATTTATGTATACCCATTTAGTTCCAATTACATTCTTGTCTTTTAGTCTTGGAACAAGATCCCATGTATGAGTTTTCTCTATTTGGTCTAGTTCTTCATTCATGGCTTTGATCCAATGGTCATCCTTGCTTGCTTGCAAAATATTTTGGGGTTCAATCATGGATAATAGTGCAAATTTTGCAGAGGTAGATGTATCTATAATTTTTCTTCTAGTTTGTACACATGTCTCCTTATTTCCAAGAATTTGACTTTTTGGATGATGTTTTTGAACATACCTTGATGGAGTCTTTGGTTGTGATGTTTCAATTATTTCCCATTCTTCTGAATCCTATGCTTCTTGATTCCCATTTATGTTTCCATTTTGTGGTTCATTGTTCACTAGTTCTTCATCTGAGTCAACATGATACTGGAGCCTCACTGACTGAAATGGTCTTCATTTACCTTTACATCTATACTCTCAACTATATTGTGGAGCCTTTTGTTGTAGCATTTGTATCCTTTACTTTTGGAGGAGTATCCCAACAAGATACCTTCATCTGCTCTGGAATCAAACTTTCCTAAGTTATCTTCATTTCTTTTAATGTAGCATTTGTTTCCAAAGATTTTGAAGTTCTTTATTGATGTTGGTATGCCATGCCACAACTCATAGGGTGTTTTATCACTGTTTATTATTATGTACGCTTTGTTGAGGATGTTGACAACATTTTGAATAGCTTCTCCCCCAAAAAAATTGGGTACTTTTGATTCATCAAGCATGGATCTGGCCATTTCTTGAACTGTCATGTTCATTCTTTCCACTACTCCATTCTGCTGAGGGGTTATGGCAATAGAAATTGTCTCTTGATCCCATGTTTTTCATAGAAACTATTGAATTCATCATATGTGAATTCTCCTCCTCTGACTAACCTTAGGCATTTTATTTTTAAGTCCATTTCATTTTCTACCTGCGCCTTGAAGATTTTAATTTTTTCAAAAGCCTAAAATTTATGCTTCAACAATCCCACCCAAGCCATTCTGGTATAGTCGTCAATTAACAAAATGAAATATATTTCACCTCTATGGGATTTTGCACTAGTAGTTTCATAGATATATGTGTGAATCAACTCAATAGGTCAAGTGGTGGAGTGTTCTTTTTCCTTGAATTGAACTCTTGATTGTTTTCCAAACTGACATGACTTGCAGATAGTATTCTCAAGATTGGAGATTTTAGGCATATCTCTTACAACATAATTTCTTTCGAGCTTAACGAGTTGATCAAAATTGATATGAACTAGTATTTTTTGCCAAATCCAACTTTCATTAGTTTTACCAATGTAACATTTTTCTTTTCTTTCGTCTAAAACATATACATTCCTTGAAGTTTTGACCACCTTTACAAAAGTCTTCCATGTATTTGCATCCATTACCTTACAACCTCTTGAATTAAAAAGAACATTGTGTCCTTGGTCACACATTTGACTTACACTCAATAAGTTATATTTTAGACCATCAACATACAACACATTCTATGCTTTGGTCTTTCCCTTTTTATCTTCATCTAAAACAACTATTCATTTTCCTCTATTTCTAGCTGGAGAATTGTTTCCAAAAGTGACATTACAACCTTTTTCTTCAGTTAAGAATTAAAACTTACTTTTATCTCCTGCCATGTGTTTGGAGCAACCACTGTCAATGTACCATTTATTTTCTTGATTGTTGGCATACAATTTTCTTCATTTTTCTTCCTCCAAACCTTGCTAAATTCTTCTTTTTTTTCTTTCTTAAAGATAGGCAACAACTTGATTTTGCATTCACTTGATTTGTGTCCAGAATTATTGCATATGTGGCACTTGATGTCATTCAGTAAAGGAGAGAAAGAATTTTGAACCATAACATTTTGAGATTTGTTTAATCTTGTTCTTACATTTTTGTTGTATCTAAAAGGTATACAACTTACAACCTTATGTCCAAAATTTCCACAAGAGAAACAATATCCATAAAATAAATTTGGATACCTTGGAATAAAAAAATTACTTGTGGGAATCGATCTTTGTCTGCCAGCTTGATAATATTCAGACTCTTGTTTTTTCCTTGCTTCATAATAGGGATGATTCAGTTTGGAATGCCTCTTCTTTTCATGTTTTGCATTGTTCGACTGACTATTGTTTCCCTTGAGAGCATTTTCATAACTTGTAGCCTTTCCACTACTTGAATTGTTGGTGCTTGATTCACCTTTGATTGCTCAAGATCTTATCCAGATTTTCAAATCCATTTATGAATTTTATTTAAGTCTTGGATTTCTCTAGATCTTTTCTTAAGACAACTATTTTAGCTTCTATTTTGTCGCAACTATTCTCCTTTTCTTTTATTTGATTTATCAATACTTCTTCTTTCCTTTTTGCTTCTTCCAACTGGATTTTTAAGATGACTATTTCTTCACTAACCTCAATGTATTTTTCTTTTTAGACCTGCAACTATTCTTTTCTTAGTCTGTTCTTTTTCTCAAGTTGGGAAATATCCTCCAGAGCACTAATGAGTTCTCCTTCCATGTCTACTACACCTTCACACTCTCATGTGTATGTTTGATCATATTTGTGTTGCTCCAAATCCACATGAATTTTTTCATACTGAATTATATTAGGCTCATATTCTTCTTATTCAGAGCTGTTGTTATCCTCCTTTGAATAAAAACTATTCATTTTAAAAGACTTTTTAAAATCACTAGGTTTATCCTTTCCTTTTCTTTCATTTTCATTGATGTTATTTATTTTGATGGGACACTTAGAAGCAAAATGACCAACTTTACCACAATGAAAACATTTAAATGGTAACATACCTTTGTATTTCCCAGAGCCTCTCTTTAGTTTTCTTACAAAGTTAGCTTCTTCTTCATATGAGAAGTGTTCTGATGAATCATGGTCTTGATATGTTGATTATTTGACTGATTCTTTGAAAATTGCATCCTTTAGATCTGAATGATCCTTTTTAGTCATCATCTCATAGGAAGTCAGTATTCCATGTAGCCTATCCATAGTCAATTTATCTAGTTCATGTATTTCTTCTATAGCAGATACTTTTGAATCAAATCTTGAGGGAAGAGATCTTAGAACTTTTTGAACTACCACAACTTCTTCAATATTTTCACTCAACCCTTTCATAGTGTTTACAGTTTCATCTACTCTGAGAAATAAAATTGCAACATTCTCATCTTCACTCATCCTTATACTTTCAAATCACATTCCGAGGGCTTGAATTTTGGCCAATTTTACTTTCTCGTCGCCTTCATAATTGTTTACCAGTTTGTCCCATATTTCGTTTGTGGATTCCAACTGCATCTCTTTAACAAACTTTGTTTATGCAAGTCCACCTTGGATGGAATTCATAGATCTAGCATTGTTGTAGTAATTTTTCTTACCAACCTTATCAGTTGGAAGAGTTGTTGGGATTTTATAACCATCTATCACAATCTACCATATTTCCATACCAAGAGAATCAAGTAGGTCCTCATTCTGATTTTCCAAAAGGAAACATGTGTTCCATTGAATAGAGGAGGTCTGTTTGAAGAAATAAAAACATCTTGACTTGCAATATTGTCTATGTGATCTACCTTCCAGTTGTTAGATTGTTACTAAAGGAACCATGCTCTGATTCCAATTGTTGAAACTCACAGTAATACTAAGAGAGGGGGGTGGGTGAATTAGTATTGTATTAAATTTATGTATTTTTCTTTTCTCCCAACCATTTAAGTTATCGGTAGTGCACACTTAATGACAAGAACAAGAAAAAATCAAAAAATTCAATAGGAAACCATCTGTCACAGATAATGAGGACAACAATTCTCTCAAGCACCAACCTATTACAAATGATGAGGACTCCAATCCTCTCAGGCACTAACCTGGTACAAATGATGACTCCAATCCTCTCAAGAACCAACCTGATACAAATGATGAGGACTCCAATCCTTAGTGAGCTAAAAATCACCTTAGAACCACCCTTCCACCCTCATTTCAGAAAAAAATAAACCTTTCAATGCAGACTTGCAGATTTATGTTTATGTTCTTGTGAACAGTTGTAGTCTTTTTTTTTTCTTCACTTCTGCGTGCTTCACAATCAGAGCGCATCCATACTTATAGATTTTTTCCCGATTCCACCTTCATGTATGTGGACGCATGACACTTACAATGTGGACAAAATTTGAATATATCAAAGTCATGCTAGTTATGATTTGTCTAAATAAAGTATGACGGTTACATTATGGACACACTTTGACCAAATCAAGATCCTATCAATTAAAATTCCATATAAATAAAGTATGTGGACATATGACGGTTACATTGTGGAAAAAATTATGTTATTGAACATTCTTTGACTAAATCAAATGGACCAAATCAAATGAAAAAATTTATGTCATAGTCCATTCCGTCACAGTCCATACCGTGCAGTTCATACTGCGTAGTTCATACCACGTAGTTCATACCGCTCAGTCCATTCTATCATAGTCCATTTTATCACTGTCCATTCTATCACAGTCCATTATGTGGACATATGACGGTTACATTGTGGACAAAATTATGTTATTGAACATTCTTTGACTAAACCAAATGGAATAAATCAAATGAACAAATTTTTGTCATAGTCCATTCCGTCACAGTCCATACCACGCAGTTCATACTGCGTAGTTCATACCGCATAGTTCATACTACACAGAACATACTGCGCATTTCATACCACTTAGTCCCATACTACTTGTTGTCACAAGATTTGACTCTAGGCTATAACAGAGCCAAGCCTTAGCACATTTTGAAAAAGATAATAATGGGTGATTGAACAGTTATTGGAGGCTTCTAGAACTAGGTCTGAAAGAAATTTTCAACCATTAAAAATCAGAAATAAAGAGGCATGAACTCATCTTCTAAATCCATTTAAAATCATAAGGATGGATAGAAGATAAAAGATAGACAAAACTGAAAGAAAAATCCAGGTATCCAATTCTGATAAATCTGGTCTTCCTTTCGGTAGAAGAATGACAATGATTTAAAATGTTTGGACATAGGTCTTATCTTACTCATAGGAAGACAGAGGAAATGCTATAAAAAAATATAACTTATAAATAAGGAAAAACAATTAAAATGCAGGTCTTGTTCTCCTCACAACAGAACAGAGGAAAAATTGCACTTGAAAGAATGCTCTTAATTAATCACAATAGAAGTCTCACTGAATTGTAACTATTACAAGTTAAATAAAAGAAGGAGAAGAAGAAAGAGAAGTAATGAAAACTTCAAAAATAGGACACATGAAAAAGACATAATTTATCATAACGAGATATATAATCTCTTTGCTTTGGTCAAATGTATTGCTGAAAAGACTACACTACAATCCCAACCTCAAAGGCTCTCGGGCTGCCCCCCTTTGATTCATTCAAAACTCCTAATATTTATACCAGATGAGTTCCTTCGGTTTGAAACCATTTACAATGATCTTTGAAAGAAATGTTTCGGTTTGAAACTAATTACAATGATCTCTGAAAGAAACATTTTGGTTTGAAACCGATTACAATGATGTATGAAAGAAACATTTCAGTGATGAATGTATATCATAGGAATATTTAAAATTTAGTTGGATTTAATTTGATGTCATCTGTTGATGATCCGTATTTGACTTCTGTTGCGTGGTTGGTCTTTGTTATTGATTGTGTCTCGAGTCATTTGTCACCTGCAATGAGTTTACTAGCATAAATGATTGTGGTTGAAGCTGCGGCGATGGCGATTGGACAACAAGCTCAACGCGAGCTCGTTATGGGAAGGTGGTGCGTCTGTCGGGAGGTGACGTGTAGTAAGAGTGGGAGATAGGTGGTGAGGGATGAGAGGCTACGAAAATGCGATGGGTTATCTATTTTGCTGGGGTGTGAAGAAATGGTTTTGAGGTAACCCACTTTTCGCCCTGCAATGCATCTAGTGATGACACGTAACCCTGAGAAAAAATCACGGTTTAAATTGTGGGACTGCCTCTCAAAATTAAAACCCATGCAACTCCGCACCACACAATTTCTCTCATTCGTTGATCTAGGAAAGAGAAAGATAATTCGTTAGATCTCACAAAGTAAAATAAGTGCCCAAAGTTTAAGCTGAGGTCACATCTCATGGTCATATGTAGAGAAGAAAGAGTGAATTTAGTGCAATTCCTATCCGTCGATATGAGCAGAGAAAACATGTTAGACAATCTTTGTATTCACCTATTTCATACTTTGGAAGGAGGCAAAAAGTGATGAGTAAAGAATTCCCGAAGACCCGAAGCTCCGAAGTAAATCTCAGTCGTCCAAATCAAAAGGAATCAGTCGTCCAAATCAAAAGGACACACATCACCAAATCTCTCGCTTCGGTGATAACCACTTTAGAAGAAAGTTGGATGCATGAAGTGAGAAATCCCGAAGCCCGGAATTCCAAAGTAAATATCCGCCATTGAAATCAAGAGGACACGCGGCAGGAGATCCTCCACTTCGAGGATTTAGCACTTCGGAGATTTTGGGCTCCCTTTTCTGTTGATTTAGCCCCTTCCCTGCTATATTTGGTCCTTTTCTTAGTTTATCCATCTTTTGAACTGATTTATCGTTCCACTAGATTCTGAAATCTAGTCCATCAAGTTTTCTTGCAACTTTTCATGGTGCCATAATCCTTGAGGAAATAAGATTAGCCTGCCTATAACAAGAGAAGTCTATAATTTCTTCATTGAATAAAAAATGCTAATCACAATTCAAATTGTTAACTTTAGCCAATCATACATATCGTTAATACTTCGACGTTCGTGAGTGTTGGGTACAATTAGGGTACAAATCTCCTGAAGGTCAAATTCACGAAGAAGTTAATCTCTTATTACTCACTTTTATGTTTTATTTTATCATGTTTTAAACCTTGAATTAGCCTTAAGTACTTCAGCGCTTCAGCGTTTAGGGTTTTCATTATTTAGACTTTCTGGAATACCCAAAGCGTGAAGCTCCGAAGCAAACATTAGAGGCTTTCTTTAAAACTCAAGCAACTTCTAAGTTCGGAGATCACTAAGACCGTTTGATAAAATTAGAGTAGCTAATCGACGGTGGATATCGTAAGAGACTTTTCAACAAGCGATGAATTTATCTTTTAAATTTAAAAGGCGAATCTCTAAGTTTCTTTTTCCTTTTTGGGTGAAAATTTTATTTCTAAGAGGCAAAATCTAAAGCTCAAAATCTCAAAATTAAACATGTTCCAACACTACTTAGTTCCATACTGCTCAATCCATACTGCTCAGTTCAATACTGCTCACTGTTGCAAAGTCACATTGTCACACTTTCACATTGTCACATTGTCACACCATCGCATTTTCCACTGTCACACTGTAACATTGTCGCACTATCACACTGTCACATTGTCACACTATCGCACTGTCACTTTGTCACATTGTTCACATTGTCTCATTGTCACACCATCTCACTATCCACTATCACACTGTCACATTGTCACACTGTCACACTATCGCACTGTCACACTGTCACACGATTACACTATCACTCCGTTGCATTGTCCACTGTCACACTGTTGCATTATCCATTGTCATAATGTCGCACTATCGTTCTATCACATTGTCTCTTTTTTTTTGACGAAAACGGTTATAGATTATATTAATGGGGTGGACTGGCCACAGATTCGATTACAAAATGGCCTCGAATTTCTTCGGACCTGTTTTCCTGAGATCATTCTACTTCTATAGCTATAAACTTGTGAGCTGAACTAGATCCTGTACGACTTCTAAAGATACTGGATTATTTAAAGCAATGGCTACAATACAAAATTCCAATTTGTTGGTCAGATCCTGCTGACAGACTGCTTACAGAGAGGGATTAATTCTTGGGGTCCTGGTTCCAGTTACTATTCAGCTGAGCCATCTTGGCTTCCAGCTGATTCATCCTTTCTTCGAATTCCTGCTGAGGATTTTTTAGCTCCTTATGCAGTTTGTCCAGCTCCTCCGAGAATCCAATTTTTGTGGTGGTGATATCTACTTCGAGCTGCTCCATTCTGCACCCAACCTCCGTGTCCAGGTTCTCCAAGAAATCCAGTTGATTCTAGAGTAGTTGCTTCAGGTTCTCCAGGGATTTATCCATCTCTTTCAACCGCTCCTCCGTGCTCGGCTTCCCTGTTGATGATGAAGCCATTTCCATTCGTCCTCTTACTTCGAATGTCTTTCCCTTCTCTAGTTGATGCTTCACGCTCTCTCTGTTCCTGAGTGACTTGCAGAACTCGAATTGAACTGGAACGAGGGGGGAGAGGTCGCCCTTTATTTCTTCTTCACGCATTCTCATAATTGCACTTAGATTTACAGGATTTGTGGGAAAGGGCCACGCGGATCTCTTATCTCCCCCAAATCTGAAGCACCATTCCTCATGGTACTAAGGCAGCTCCTTCGTCCAACCAGAACCTCTACCACGTACTGATCTTACAGATTCGCTTGATTCCCATTCTGCTGCCAAAGATTGCATTTGAGTATGTGAGCGAGCACGGGCTTGAGTTCATGGGAGCTCCATGCTATCTATCATTTCATTGACTGTCAGTACCCCTGTCTCCAGCAACGCACCTCTATTGGCTTCCTTGTCATCCTCCCCATTGAGATCCCTTAACACATGAAAAAACTTATAGGATTTAAAATTCCTTAGAAGGAGGCGTATTTTGTCTAGAAGGTTATTTAGCATAATGCTTTGGGTCTTAGAGTGGTTGATCACGGCTTGTATAATTATTCTGGAGTCACCGATTATTGTCAAATCCTGGATTTTGAGTTTGATTGCTTGGTGTAAACCTTGCCAGAGAGCCAAGGCCTCAGCTCTGTTGTTGGACTTTATTCCTAGACCGATAGCGAAGCGTGTTTCTGTAGCCTCTGTGAGATTTTCAATGATGCCCCCTCCCCCATCCTGGCCTGGGTTTCCCTTCGAGGCCCCATCAAAGAAGAGAATAGGTGTTTTTATTTCGCTTTTCCAACTGGCAAATTCCTTCTCGCTTTTCCTAATCTCCCAGCCTTCTTTGATTGGATCACTTACTTTTCGGGCATCGAGACCTTGTATCTTGAACTGGTTTAGCCAACACTCCTCTGCTTCGTCTATCTTATGAAGCTTGATTGTAGAGCAAAGGTAAGGAGCTGATTCACCCAAGAGAGCTTGAATTTTAGTGACGACTATGGCTGCATTCCTTTGGCTTTCTCTGAAAATTTTGTGGTTCCTTTCTAGCCAAAGGTTCCACAGGATAAACTTTGGAAGCATTCCCCATAGCAAGAGAGCTTGGTTTCTCCCCTTGACAACAAAGGGATACAAGGAGTCCCATTGTAGGAGGAGGCTTATTAAATCAGGAGGAAAATTAAGTGCAAATTGGGAGCCTGTTGCCTTCATCTAGACTTCTTTTGAATAGCTACAGTTTAAGAGAAGATGGTTTGTGGTTTCTTCCTCTTGAAGGCATAGGGGGCACCTGAAGGGTCCTTCCCAGCCCTGTCTTCTGAGGTTCTCCCCTGTTTGGATACTCTTATGCGCCAGGGTCCAAATGAAGAGGTCGATTTTTGGGAGAGATTTGGGCTGCCAGATTGCTTTCCAGAGAGCCAGATTAGGCATAGCAGTGGGGACGTTGTTGAAGAGTTGGTAGCCTTCTACCGTGGTGTAAGCCCGTGCGTTCCTTCCCCATCCTCTTTCATCTTTGCCTTTCTTTTTTAGGGGGGCCTTCCCTTGAAGACACCTCTTGAGGGCACACCAGTGACGGTCTAGAGCAGCTGGTCTGTTTGGCACTCCCCACCCTTGCTAGGATTGAGGTTTGTCTTCCCCCCAGATTGGGATGTCGGAAAGCGTTACAATATTTTGATTGTCCATCCAGTCTTTGAGGCAAAGTAGGTCCTGTCGGTGCTATAGAGGTGGGTCTCCCATTATTGAGTCTGTCCAGATTCTGATTTTCTTACCATTTTTTGGCACCCAAGTTCGGTGAGGGCTGAAGTGTGGAAGCGCCTTTTTGCATAGCACAAAGATAGGGGAGCTTTTCGTTTCTTTGCAAGGGAACCCTAAGCTTCTGTCCCGTGGCCCTCGAAAGTATTTCCTCCAAAGCGCGAGTTTACTCCAAGAAGGTTTGCCAGTGACCATCTTCCAGAGCAGCTTTGCCCCCAAGGCCAGATTTTGAATTCTTGTTTTTTTAAAATTGAGTCCCCCTTCCAAGAAGGGCTTTGAATTTTTTTCCCAGCTAATCAAGTGTAGTTTCCTTCTTTCTTGCCTGCCTCCTTCCCACAAGAAGCGTCTTTGAAAAGCTTCGATTTTTTGGATGAATGTGGCAGGGGCTAACAATAGCGAGCTCTGATAGATAGGGATGTTAGACACCACAACCTTTATCAGGACTGCCTTCCCTGCTAAGTTTAACCAATTCGCCCCCCAAGATGAGAATTTATTCTTGCGTTTTTCTACAAGATGGTTCCAGTGAGAGGTCCTAGGGGCAGATTTAAAAATAAGGACTCCCAGGTATTTAAAGGCCTCCCAATTTGTGTGCCCCTCCATCCCTAGGACTCTTGTTATTCCCAAAATTTCATTTGGAGTGATATTCCATCCATAAATGTTACTCTTGGCCTAACTTATTTCACTTTCGGAGGCTGCTGCATAGGCGTCTAGTTCTTCCTTAAACTTTTTTGCTATTATCGGACTTGCTCCTCCCAACAGTAGCATATCATCCGCGAATTGTGCATGGTTGATGTCTTTCACCCCTTGCACTATTCTTAATCCCTGGAGGTTGTTGTGAACTTGGGAGTTTCCCAGCTGGTAGCTTAGGACTGATGCTTTAATTGCATAGAGTAGGGGCGAGAGGGGGCATCCTTGTCTTAAGCCCCTGGAGGCTTTGAAGAAGTTTTTTACCTTCCCATTCACCAACGGGGCTATCCATGGTGATCCGATGCAGGCTTTTATCCATTTTACAAATTTCGAGTCAAACCCAAACTTCCTCATGACTTCAAATAAAAATTCATGTCTGACTCTATCAAATGCATTAGCGAGGTCCAGTTTAATAACCATACCTTTTTCTTTCCTTCAGACACTGGAGTGAATAGCTTCTTGAACCAGGATGATGTTATCGGAAATATGCCTTCCTTTGACAAAGTCGCCTTGGTTTTCAGGAACGATGAGAGGGAGGAGTTCTTTGAGCCGATTGGCTATAACTTTGGCTAGAATTTTATAGCTTGTGTTGCATAGGGAGATTGGTCTGAATCGATTGAAGGAAAGCGCTCCTTTTTCTTTCGGGATGAGTGCCAGGAAGGATGAGTTGGTGCCCCCTCTTAGCTTGTTTCTCTGCTGCAACTTATGGATCATTTTGGTTAAATCCTTTTTTATTATATTCCAGCACTGCTGATAGAATCTGGCAGTGAACCCATCCGGTCCCGGGGCCTTGTCTGGGTTCATCTGATCAAGGGCCTCCTTTATCTCTTGCTGCGTTACCTCCCTTGTCAACTTGTTGTTGGTGTCCTCATTTATTAACCTTGGGATAACAGTGAGAGGGTACCTCTGTTGGTCCACTTATGTTCCTTTTGGTTCTGTATAGAGCTTCTCAAAAGCTTCATAGGCTGCTTGTTTAATGCCCTCTGGATCTGCAATTGTTTTATTCTGGACTTTGACTTCTGTCATTGCCTTGTATTGTTTCCTTGCTTCCGCTTGTTTGTGAAAGTAGCCTGTGTTTCGGTCTCCCTCTTTCAGCCATAAGCTTCTTGATTTCTGCCTCCAGTAGTTTTCCTCCGCTCTGCAGGCTTTGTGCCATTGCCTTTGAAGGCTGTCCTCCTATTGCAAGATTGTAGGAGTGATCTCCTGTTGTTCCATCTCCAGCTGGTGGGCCTCGAGCTGGGCTTGGGATGCTAGACGCACTGTTATTGGGCTTGGCTGGTTCTTTGCCCAAAGCTTTAGGGCTCTTTTTAGTCTTCTAATTTTTTCCTCCCACACATAAAAGGTTGATCCTTGAACAACGATGGCCCAAGTTTTTGTAACTAGGTCCAGGAATTCTTTGTCATGTATCCAAATTGGGCTGAATCTGAAAGGGATGGGCCCTCTGACTTAATATTTTTTAATCTCTAGTCGAATCAGCTTGTGGTCAGAAACACTGTGGGGAAGAATTTCTTCTTTTGCCTCAAGTCCTAGTAGCAATAGGGAGATTTGTACTAGGAATCTATCTAGTCTGGATGTTATGTGCCCAGGATCGATCCTCTTATTGGTCCACGTGTAAAGTCCTTTGGTTGGTTTAATGTCAAGGAGATCCCAGGCTGAGGCTAAGTCCTCTACCCATTCTCTAGTTGGGTATCTTACTATGGAACCCCCTCTCTTTTCTTCCTGGGCTAAAGTTACATTTAGATCCCCACCAAGGATGATATTGGTGAGATTATTTTGCTGGAGGTAGTCCTGTAAGGACTCCCAACAATGTTTCTTTTCCCCCAAATGTTGTGGAACATAGATGTTAAAGACACTTACTTGGTGACCCGAGTCTTTATGGAGGAATTTGGTGTGAATCCAGTGCATGCATGTGTCAGAGCTAAGCATGTCTATTTTGGAGGCATTCCACAGTGTGCAGAGTCCTCCTGAGGCACCTCTGGCATTTCCAGCAACTCCGAGGCTTCCTTTCCATACATTCAACAAAGTTTTAAGTGCATCTTGCTGGCTCATTTTGGTCTCCCGGAGCAGTAGGATGCTTGCTTTCAAAGTTTTGATAATATCCTTGAGCACTTCTTCCTTCCCTTTGCTGCCCATTCCTCTACAATTCCAGGAGGTTATGATCATTATAAACCTTGAGGGGAGGGATGGCCTCCTTGGGAGGCTTTGGCTTGCTTCTGTGTTTGACGAACGTTAATCAGCTGCTTGATGGTGGGTTGTGACCCATTAAGGACATCTTTGTAGGTTTCCTGGTCCCTCTCAGCTTTTTTGGTTTTCCTGCCTCTTCCCGTTTTCTTTGGGGTGACCCAAACTTCGTTTACCTCGTCTGAGTCACTGCCTATGGAGATCTCCCCTTCCTCTATGTTCTGACTTCCTTCCAGCCTTTGGAGGGAGTTATTTTGCGGCCCTTCTTCTTCTGATGGCTGGTTTCCCTTGTCTTCAGAATTCAGGTCTCCTTTTGCTTCCGCTTGCACTTCTTTACTTGGAGTTGGCTCCCCTTCATCCACTTCTTTAGCCAAGATATTGAAGCTGTTCTCCATTTCCTTGGTCCCTGAAGATTTGGCGTTCGGTGGGACTGTCTGTTCATTTCTTTGGCCCTTCGCTTTAGGTCTCCCCTTCTGGGCCTGTTGCCAGCCTTCTTCCCCTACTTTCTCTATGGGGGGGTTCTTTGGGCAGTTCCTTTGAAAGTGGTCATATTCGTGGCAACCTCTGCACTTGAACGGGAGCTGTTCGTAATCCATCTTTTGGTAGTGGTGCCAGTCCCCGATTTTTAGTTTTATTGCCTTGGGTAGGCCTACCTCCAGATCAACCTCCACACAGATCTGCGCACATGAGTACTGGTCTCTTGGTTCTGCTCGGTCAATGTAGCGACCAAGGCCATTCCCTATTGCCTGAAGCGAGGTGGGGTTCCAGCAATGAATCGGCAGGTTAGGGAGTCTTACCCAGACCGAAACATCCTTGGGGACATCTAAAGCAAGGTCAAAACTTGGGGTCCATCGGTTTAAGTGGAGTCCTTGGGTGCCCATGAAGTATGTGCCATTTCTGAAAATCAAATCTCTATCCTCCTGAGAGATAAATTCGAAAATGAAGTATCCTCGCCCGACCGCATAGCATGTAACACTATTTGTGATCAACGGCCTCTAGTTTCGCTGTATCCAGTTGTCTGTGGATCTGGTTGAGGGCCAAAGCCCCATGAACTGACCAACAAGTCTGTGTTCAGAGAGGGACATGGCGACTTTCATTGGAAGTTCGGGTGGCAGATCGATCTCTGGAATAACATCTAGTTTCTTGACAAAGCTCGGGGGTACTGTGGGGGACGACTTCTTGCTGCAAGATGCAACCAGATTTCGAAAGGAGGTGGAGGGGGAAGGAGGGGGCGGCGACTCCCCTCCTTGAGCTGCCATGGCGATGCACAGGAGAACCCTAGGCTTTACCAGGGCACGAGGTCAAAGTCGCGATCCGAGAGGGTTATGTTGGCACATTCATTCTATCACATTGTCACACCATTCATTGTCACACTATTACACTGTCCACTGTCACACTATCACACTCCATTCTATCGTTGACATCAATAACAACATATGTTCAATAGCTTACTCCTTTTGAATTAGTCTATGGTAAGAAATGCATGCTCGCTATTGAATTTGAATATCATACATTGAGAACAACAATTGAATTAGACATGAATTTGCAGCCAGCACAAAGAGAAATATTGAGCCAAATGAATACCTTAGATGAGTACATGATGCAAGCCCTCTTCAACACTAAAGTAGTGCAGCATCAAAGAAAATATTAGCATGACAAGAATATTAAGTACAGGAAGTTCAAATAAGGGGATTAGGCTCTATTATATGAATCAAGGTTTAAGGACTTCAAATGGAAGTTGATGACAAGGTGGCTAGGACCCTACATTATTGAAAAGTGTTATCATAATAGTTCAATGCAGATCAGAACCATTGATGAAGAAGGAATATCCCTACTGGTGAATGGATTCATACTAGAGACTTACAATAAGCCCTTGAAAAAAGAATAATTCATAGCAATAGTGAGGAAACAAAATCTAGATGTGATTGACAGAAGAAATGCTCTCAATCCATCCCAATAAAGAGATATGAAAAAAAAAAGAATAAAAATCTTGGATGAAAACTTTCCAAAGGAATCTTGGACAGATCTAAGGGTGAAAACCTCCAATTTAGGCAGTCTCAAAACTGAAGAATAAACTGATATCTTCATCAAGAAAAACTCTCATAGGCTTGATGAGGCAAGGCATTGGTGAAAACCAGTGATGGCACTTCTTCCTTAAGAAAAACTGGAAAAAGAAAAAAGAGAAAAAAGAAGAAGAAAGAAAACAAGAAAACATTTTTTTGTACTAACATTTTGTTTTTGCAGGTACCAAGAACTTCATTATTATAGTCATCTGCACTAGAATAAAATCTACAGTCGACAAAAATAAAACTCAATAAGGACAATAAGCATTCTCAAATTTCCATCAATGATTTTCATCATTCATACATAAAAAATTTCATCATCTCCATATAATTATCCATGTTTTTCATTTCCATCATCTATACCACTTTCCATATCCAACATGCTTCATTTTATCCTTTTATTTCAATAAAAACAGTCCACAAGGTTATTCTACAAGATCAACCTACAAAATTCTACAGGATCAACCTAACAAGGTCATTTCTAAAAATAATTGAAAGCAATGAGAGTCAAGACCAACATTAGCAATTCAATGATAAATATCATAAATACAACCACCTTCTCCAACCATTTTTTAATCAAATACACCCTTAGGATAGAAAAAATCAACTTCTACAAGATACTCTATATCCTGGAGAAAATATTCATCACAACAGAAACAAATCTACAAGATGCTTTGTATCCTGTAGCATGATTAGAGGTTGCAATATACTAATACATTTCAGATCTGATATCGAGGAGAAAATCAAGAGAATATTCAAGAACCATCAATAAGACAAACCACCTCCAGCCACATGCAAAAAGAAAATTAATGTGCATGCAAAGGTAAACAAAGGTAACATAACTATCTATCCTATCCACATTTAATTAAGCCTCATATATATATATATATATATATATATATATATATATATATATATATATATATATAT
>ML786767.1:149126-180716 GCA_009831015.1 Picea engelmannii | reverse complement strand
TAAGAGGATGACTAGGATATTTAAACACATCCAAAGGTCACGAGTAACCATGTCATGGAAAATTTCTTCTTTAAATGCAAAATTGGAAAAAGCATCACCTAGAATGCACATAGTTGTGCAAAGTTAGTGATGGATAGCCCAAATCTCTTTTACATAGGTTATATTCACATACTCTAATGATTTAAAACCTACAAAATACCCTACCCTACGGTATGCCATTTCATTTTTTCATAAATCACTAAGTAATGATTAACTTCAATCTCAATGGGTAGTCCATCATGTAGGATTTTATTATCCAATGGACCACTTTTAAAATTAACCTATAAAAACTATAAAATGGCCATTATCACTCCACTAATCTGATAACCTAGTTCTTGAAAAATAATAAATGCAAAGAGAAAACCAATAAATTTAACCAAGATAGCACTCATAAACCCTTATAACATTAGATCTCAAGCCTTAATTCCACTAATCTGATAAACCTGGCTCTTGAAAAATAGTAAATGCAAAGAGAGAACCAATAAATTTAGCCAAGATAGCACTCATAAACCCTTATAACATTAGATCTCAAGCCCTAACTCCACTAATCTGATAACCTCGCTCTTGAAAAATAGTAAATGATAACCTTGCTCTTGAAAAATAGTAAATGCAAAGAGAGGACCAATAAATTTAGCCAAGATAGCACTTATAAACCCTTATAACATTTGAATTCTATCCAAGAGGTAGCCTACTCTTTAAACCTTATTACAGATCACACTAATCTGATAACCTCGCTCTTGAAAAATAGTAAATGATAACCTCGTTTTTGAAAAATAGTAAATGCAAAGAGAAAATGATAACCTCCCTCTTGAAAAATAGAAAATAGTAAATGCAAAGAGAGGACCAATAAATTTAGCCAAGATAGCACTCATAAACCTTTATAACACCAGAATTCTATCCAAGAGGTCGCCTACCCTTTAAACCTTATCACACAGATCACAGTGGATCAAAGTTATTGATATAACCAAAGTTTATGAATGGAAATTGATCCCTGATATACTGAATGAAAATCACCGTACCCAACCAATAAGCCCCACGCCAATGACATCATTGGCTACAATTTTATCGACCGAATTCCAAATAATTTTGGTACTGAATGCCAACTAAGGACTCCTACATCTAAGAGGATGAGTTCACGATCTTTTATCCAGTCTACTAGGGCGACTACAATCGCCAGTATGCAACTATCGTTTCATATGTGTGAACAACACGCATGACTCCATAATCAAACCAGCCAAGAAGCAACCATCGCAAACGGTCGGAGATCATCAGCGCCTGTCATTGCTTTCAATATCAACTTGAACACAAAAACAGCGAGACAAGAGCCGATATGCAACAAATCTCTACCAATCTAGTTAGGAGCTGCCACTGCTCTACAAACACAGAGCCTTTGATATGAAAAGAATTTATACGGACACATGAAAATACTTGTAAACAGTCTAATCTAAATGTCGTTAATCTTGTTCTCAGTTGCTTTTGTGATGGATATTCTCGAGAAATCATTCTCCCATTAATAGAGAGAACCTGATTGATCAGAGTCAGAATCAGAAATCCATTTCAGTCCTGAACGATTCCTCGTTATAAAAGACAATTCCAAACTCTCTTAATATAAAATAGAGTCTTCCCACTTTGCAGTTGAAAAAGAATGTGAAAAAGAATTAAGATGTAAACAAACTTCAAAATTGTTTTTCTCTTTGCTGTGAATTTCATTTTTCTTTTCTACCAGGCCTGCATTGTTCCATAAACCTAAATTAGGTTCCTTCTGCTTCACATTGGACAAAGAACCATATAACAAACTCCATGAAACTTTAACATGCAATGGATCATCCCACTCCTGAACGATTCCTCGTTATAAAAGACAATTACCATTTTATGGTATTTGTGTTATTCCAAACCCTCGAATGAGAGGTTTCTCTTGATTATCAAACTGTAGTTCAAAATAAAATGCATAAAGGATACGAAATCAAAGATCCTCTTCATATTGTTCTATTTCCGACAAAGCTACAAAATACCATTACAACATTGAAATATTTTATCGGAAAACAGACAAAAACAAATCTATGGTCATATACATAGTACATACATATGATAAAATGTTTTAACGTTGGAATTTAAGCAACATTGAAGGAACTAGCAGTGCTTTCTACAAATTTCCTTGCTCCTTTAAACCATCTCTTGTCACCAGCCTGAGCCTTACACACGTACAACTTTCCATCTGAAACAGTTGCAGTGATTAACTGGTGCCTCCCTCCTTCGTCACCGTCGGCTGTTCTTGTTAATACAGAAATATTGTAATATTCCTTCCCATTGGTCACAGAGCTTGATGCCTCTAGTAAAGATGCAACTGCCACTGCATCAGGGTCAAATCCTCCCTGTCAAGGAACAAAAATTGAAGTGTCATTGATGTTGTTAATCTAGTTCCTAGATGGGTTTAAACCGTCTTGAAATGAGATCTGCAATCTGTCACCATGAAGAAATTTCGTTTTATATATAATTAATTTAATTGATCTTACATGTGTTAAGTGTTTTTATAAAATAGCACAGCAGCTGTTGAACCTCGAAATGCTTATGACTGGTAAGATGAAATGAAATAATTGATTGTAATTATGTGGCTGCCATAAGTAAATCTTACACAAATATAAATCTAATACTATAAAATAATGATAAAAAGTTAATAGTGAAATTAATTTGTAATAGTTCTGCCTAAAAATCCATCAAATACCTTACTACTAGACTAGAGCCAGACATAATGCTTGTGAATCCCTTTTTCTAAGACAACAGCATGAAAGTCCTATAGCGAAAACCGTATAGCTAAAATCCATTTCTGCAAATCGATCAAAACCATACTCACCTCTGACTGTGTCTTTCCAGAGTATGCCTGTTTCCCAAGCAAAAAATCCACCTGCGTTCATTCAATGAGGCGGATTCAGAGCCCATGAGCAAAAATGAAAAATTCATGGTGGTCCATACGAGTGATAATAGCAAAGCATAGCATATACCTGAGAAAGGAATTGCTGGGGAGGACCGAAATCCTTGATGGATTTCTTGTCGGTGGGAATGACCATGACGGAGACGTTGCTGACGGTATCTCCGTTGTCCTCATATCTGAGCACCTGCCCAGGATACTCAACCTCTTTGCTGGGGTTCCACTTTGACGGGATTTGTATAGTGAATCCCTTGCCACTGTAGGTGATGAAATCGGTGTTCTTCTTCGGGGCTCCGAACACGTTCGCTGTCGATGGCAACGATGCCGCCGTCAAAATTGAAATGAAAAAGAAAAAGAAACAGAGTGACGCCAGTTAGGGATGGCAATTAATAAACACTCAACTGTATACTTATTGCTGGTTTTACAACTAGTGAAAATGTTACTTACCAGCTTCGCCGTAGGCTGCGTCTGCGGGAGAGACTTTGCTGGTAAGGGCTGCTGCTCCAGCGAGTAAAGTGAGAGCGATCTGCCTGCGCGTTGCGGGGGATGTTACGATTTCTGCGTCGGCTTGCTTGACCGCACGGCAAGAGATGGAATTCTTGGAAGGAGTAAGGGACGCAGACTTGACGTATGCGGCGGGTAGAGATGACCCGTTGAAGGAACTCCTGCGGGAGGACAATGAGGGAGTGCGGAACACAATCGCTGGTGTAGCAGAAGCCATTTCCTTCCTTTCCCTTGCTTTGCTCTGCCGTGCTCTGCTCTGCTCTGCTCTGTTCTGCTCTGCTTATCGGTTGCCGTGGAGTGGGGATATCGGGGATATGGGCAGATGAATAACGGATGAATGGAATGAGATTGGATTTGGTTGGATAAGGCATCCTGCTTTTCTATTGGCTAACGTGTACGCCCCACTGATTGGAGTTATTTTAGGGTTTAATAAATAAAATTTGGATAATAAAAACGACCTCAGATAGTAAACACAGTATTCAGTAAAGTTTCATAGTATATTATAACTTACGATATTTTATCTTATTTTAGAGTTATATAAATTATTGTTTTTAAAAGATTTAGAGTTAAAATAGAGATATGTTGGTTTATATATATTTTAGAGTAAGTTAATTGAGACTTTCTTTCATTTCAAAATCTCACAAGAATTGGATAAAAACTTTTAGGCATGATTTTTTAGATCATTTTTGGAGATTTATAGGGTGATTGTTTCTGCACTAAGGAGGTGAGGAGTTAGGGTTTGGTGATAAACCTTAGAGTTGTATTTGTTGAAGAAGAGGAGAAGAGAAGACATCTTGTTAAGGAGGCTTGTTAGTGTTGATATTTGTGGAGATTTTTTTGGTGGGGTTAAGGTTTTCTTAGTTTCCCCTTGCTAGGGTTTTGGAGAGCGTAGAGGGTCGTACCAACTTGTGATAAGTTGAGAGTATGAACTTGAACTTCATATGGTGTGTGTGTGCATACATGAAGTTTTCATTTGTCTAAAATTGTCTATCACTTATCATTGCCTTAATGATTTGGTGATTTCCAACACTTGTATGTCTTGTTGATTTGGCATAAGTTAAGGATGAAATTATTAAGGTTTTTAACATGGATATTGAAGAAGATAGGGCATATTTATTAATGTCAAAGTGCATTTCAGATCTAGTTTATGCTTGATAAGGTTGTGCTAGTGGGATGAAACTTGTTGGCACACATTTGGTATCTTTTCTCTTGGATTGCCTTGTTGATTGGGGTTGCAAATGAGTGAAATATTGTATGTTGATTGATGTTGTAAATTATATTTCATATCATCCCTAAGGATGATAATTCATGGAGACTAGATTCGGGAAACCTCTAGGAAAGAGTTGAAATTTTTGAATTTATGATTTCATGAAATTTCGACATGGTATTAAAGAAATCTTGTTGAAATCACTCTTTTGGTGAAAGAGAGAGTTGGTATTTCAGTTGTTGTGTACCTAGGAAAGGTGTTTTCAATCTTGTTGAGATTACTCGGTTTGAAGCCCTAAGTCAGTTGGGAGAAGCGCTTGAACCCTAAAAGGGTTTTGTCTACTTAATTTACTATTGATTTTGCATTTGAGGATTGTTTCAAGATGTATAAGATTACTCTTGATCTTAGAGAGTGTGACAAGTTGGAAGGAGCTTCCAGTTGTGTTCCTTGGAAGTTGAAGTTACAAATGCTCATGGAGGAAGCCAATCTTGAGGAGCATGTTGTGAAAATGGTTCCAGAACTTGTTGAGCCAACACAGTTGACCACTCATTGTAAGAAGGAGGCCAAGGTAAAGAGAATCATTCTTGATTCAATGAGGGATCATTTCGACCCTCACATTGCAAAGAAGACAATAGGTAAAGACATGTTTAGGGCTTTGGCTGGTTTGCTTCAAATCTCTTCTGTTGCTTGATAGATGCTCCTACAAAATGAAATTTCAATCATTTGCATGAGCAAGACAAACATTATGGTGAGCTATTTGAATAGGACCATACAGTTGAGAGATTAGTTGGCTACCATTGGGACACAAGTGGAGGACAAGGAGTTGGTGTCCATTTCCTTGAATGGACTTGTTCTTTCATAGATGCCTTTTGTTAAGGGTGTTTATGATTGTGAGAATCTTCCACCTTATGTTAAGATTTGGAATGATCTTGTGACAAGAAGAACTCGGAATGAATGCTTGTTTAGGGAAACATGAGGAGGTAAATGTGATTGGTCTTGTCAAGAGGATGAAGAAGGGTAGCAAGAAAGGCTACAAGAAAAAAAAATATATGGATACAAGAAAGAAGGATTTGAATAAAGTGGTGTGTTTATAATGTCGTGAGATGGGACATTATGCCAACTAGTGTCCATTGAAGAAGAAGGAGAATAGAGAAAAAAGGGTTGTAGCTAGGGCTATAGAAAGTATAAATGAGGATTCCTCTCATTTTGAGGCTCCCTTCTCCATTGTCTCTTGTTTTTATTCTAACATTGTGTCTAGTGTTGGATGGTATGTGGATAGTGGAGATATGAGACATATGACTTATGATAGGTCACTCTTCAGTAGACTTTAGAAATAAGATTGAGGCATGAGTGTGGATTTGGGTGATGATGTTACTTATTGTGTGATAGGAGTGGGCTCTATTTCCTTCCAGATGTCATTAGGTGATATTCTTGAGTTTAGTGATGTTTTATTTGTTCATAGTTTGAGGAAGAATCTTCTTTAAGTTTATTGTATGACAAATATATAATGGAGAGTTGAATTTGAGGGACAACATTGTATCATGACACTTATATAGTTCAATGAGAGGTTAGATGATCCTTCAATTTTTTAGAGACTCAAGAGCATGTAGGAGATATATAATCTAGAAGATATTCTAGTCACATCACTTTGGCTTCTTCTATCTATGAGCCTTCCAATTTTCTTGAGCAAGAAAGGTGCGATACCTTTATTGATTCAGATGGATCTTAGTGGCCATCCACCTATTCCACTGAATCACTATTTTGAGCCTGTGGTTTTGATAAACCATGATATCCCTTTTGATGGGGAATGGAATGTAATGTCATCTTCATTTGTTAATTACAAACATCATTTAATGATTTCCTAGAGATCTTATGGACATGCCTACAACATAACGTTAATGCACTAGACCCCATTAGAACTACACAGTTAAGCATGCTCAAGCTAGAGTAGTACTGGGATGGGTGACCGCCCGGGAATTCCTAGTGTTTTACATGCCTATGGCATTTTATAAACTTAGTCCAATTTATCTCACATGCATCATGGGAATTGTTCTCCTCTCACTCTCTCATATAAAATTGAGGTGAAGGAGGCCCTTTAAGCATGCAATGGAGTGTGATGTAAAGATTCTTGTGAATGAAGCATAACCAACATCTATTTCTTTTTAGAGATAAGCTACCCCATTTTTCCAGTTTATGTTCTACAATGTTTTTCTATCTTGTTCAATAATAGAAGTTGGGTTTCACTGTATTTCTGTGTTCTCTTCTATATTTTTGTGTATTTTATTGTTATATCTCGGTTATATTTTTGCCTTCATGTTGTTCTCAAAATAATCTAGATCATTTATGGAGGGTGATGTTTAGGTTGATTTTGAGACTATAACATGTACTGATTTTTAGTTGGAAAGTTTGGTGGAGTTGCAAAGGGAGAAGACAAAATGTTGGTGAAAATACTTTATTGGTAAAGAGGGAATGCTAACTTTTGGGGTTACTTTGAAAGTGTTTACACCATGTTTGTGGGTGTATCATGAGATATGAGGTACATATTACATTATTATCCCTTGAATGGTCGGTGGTGGGCTTGCACATTGGAGGTGGCTTACTCATTCATTACTTTTTTTAGAGGATACCCTGCATTGGAGGAGGACCATTTGAAATTTTGGAAGAGTGCATTAATCCCTAGATAACATGGGGTAGCTTGCATGGAGGCATGGATTTGACATGGGTATGTCTAGGTTGTGACAAATTTCATGCAAGGGGAGTGGATCTTGTAGATTTTAACCTTGTACAATATTTTACTACAAACATATTTTCAATAAAAGAACATAAAAGATACAATGGAAAATGCACACATTACATAGAGATTTTTCCCCTGGAAACCCAAACTGGAAAAACCAACATATTCTATATTCATTCATGGTGATAAATTGTTTACAATACAATGTACATATAGGAGTCAGCGGCATCCAAAACCCTAACCCAATGACCTGGATTAGTCAACAACCCTAATTTCGTAACCAGAAATAGAAAACCATCAGAAAAAGCCATGTGCCGAAAAATCGCCCAATAATAGACACGAAAATCAAGGCAACATGAAAAACAAGGAAAAATGCGACACGTTTCTTGAGGAAAAAAAAATCTAGCGGCCCCCCCTCAAACCCCCTCTGTGCACTCAACGCAACGTAGAAAGCTCTATGGATAGTCATGCAAAGAACATAACACATACCCAACATTCTCCCACTTGTTGTTTTCTTTGCATACATGGGGTTACAAGGTTACATAGTCAACAATCCAGGGAAGAAATGCCCATGGATCCTCTACACCAAGAGAACTTCTCAGTGCTCACAAATTTTGTTAATGAATCTGCAACATTCTTCAAAGTGTCCACCTTCATCAGTAATACTTTTTTTTCTTCAACCATGTCTCTCACAAAGTGATATTGAATATCAATATGCTTTGTCTTGGAATGATAAGTCGGGTTCTTTGCCAGAAAAATTGCACCCTGACTGTCACAATCTATCCTTACAACTCGATGTATCAACCCAATACATGAACACAATATCTGTAACCATATTTCTTCCTTACTTGCATGAGTGGCTTCCATGTATTCATCTTATGTAGTTGAAAGTGCAACTACAACCTTTCTTTTGCTCATCCAACTTATTGCTCCTGCAAACAAGTTAAACACATACCCACTTGCAGATCTCCTACAATCCAGATCTCTAGCCCAGTCTGCATCCACAAAGACATGTATGTCCAACACTTTGTCCAATCTTGGTCTTCCTTGGTAGCACAATCCATAGCTATCAGTGCCACACAAATACTTGAAAACCCTGTTTACTGTTGTCCAATGCTCCTTCCCCGGTTTTGACATATACCTGCTCAAAACTCCCACTGCATGTGCAATGTCTGGTCTAGAACATACCATTGCATACATAAAACTTCCAACTGCACTCACATATGGAACACAAGACATCTCCTCCTCCTCTTCATGTGTCTTGGGATATTGATCCGCAGATAAATTTACACCAACATGAATAGAGACCTTGACCGGTTTACATTCCTACATATTAAACCTATGCAATATTGTCTCGACATATTTTCTTTGATTTAATTAGAGTTTCCTCTTTTTCGATCTCTTTTAATTTCAATGCCCAAAATGAAATTTGAAGCACTCAGATCCTTCATGTCAAATTTAGAGGACAACGGAGTTTTCACATCCTGGATAATCTCCTTGTTGTTTCCTATCAGCAACATGTCATCCACATACAAGACCAAATAAATCAAATGATCACCAATTAATTTAAAATACACACAGTGATCCTCTTTGCTTCTTGTGAAGCCAAGTCCCAGCATATAAGTATCAAATTTTTTATACCACATCCTTGGTGATTTTTTTAAACCATACATGGAATTTTTCAGCTTGCATACCAGCTCCTTCTTTCCCTTCACACAAAATCCTTCTGGTTGCTTCATATAGATTTCTTCTTCCAGATCCCCATGTAGGAATGGTGTCTTCACATCCATATATTCTACTTCAAAATCAAATGCAACAACAACAAATAACATAAAGCTTATAGAAGTTAACTTGGCAACAAGAGAAAAAATATCACCAAAATCAATTCCCTCAACCTGGGAATAACCCTTTGCTACTAACCAATCTTTTTATTTCTCCACTTTGCCTTATGCATTCAGCTTCTTTTTAAATACCCATTTGTTGCCAATGGGCTTTCTTCCAGTCGGAAACTCCACTACATCCCAAGCCTCATTCTTATCCAAGGATTCCATTTCTTCATCCATGGTCTTTTTCCAGAGATTTCCATCCTCTAAATCCACTGCCTCCCTGGCAGTTCTAGGATCATCATCAGTAATAGACAAAGAAAATTTTGAACGAAAATCAGATGGAGTATACCTTTCCAGTAGCCTTCTTTCTCGAACCGATCTCCTCAATACTGGAGTATGAGGATCTTCTTCTTCTGATTCATGTTCTTCTTTAGAGTTTGATTCATCATCCTTTAAATCAAACTCTATTTTCTCTGGTTCCTCCTTACTTGGTAGGAATTCTTGTTTAACAACATCCTTCATTTCTCTAAATACCACATCTCGGCTATAAATACCAAAACCTTCTTAGTTTCTGGGTTCCAAATCTTATAACCTTTGAGACCATCTTTATACCCAATAAAGATACAATTTTCAGCCTTCTTATCTAGCTTACTCTTGTTTTCCTTTGGAACATGAACATAGGCCTCACCACCAAATAGCTTGAGATGTGTGAGAGAAGGTTTCTTACCATTCCATACCTCTTGTGGAGTCTTGTCATCCAACATTGATGAGGGTGATATGTTGACCAAGTAACATGCAATACCCACTACCTCTGCCTAGAATTATTTCCCTAACCCGACACCACTGAGCATGCACCTTGCTTTTTCCATCGACGTCTTGTTCATCCTTTCTACAACTCCATTCCGCTAAGGTGCATATGGAGTAGTCTTCTACCTTTCTATACCACACCTATTACAAAATTATTCAAATTCCTTCCCGCAGAACTCTCCACCATTATTTGTCCTCAACACCTTAATTATTTTCTCTATTTGATTCTCAACAAGAGCCTTAAACTCTTTAAAACAGTCAAATACTTCATATCTCTTCTGAGGAAATATATCCAAGTATTCCTTTAGAATTCATCTATAAATGATACATAGTACACAAATTTTCCCAATGATGGAACCGACACAAATCCAAACACATCACTGTGAACTAGTTGTAAATTCCTTCTACCCTCGTTGCACCAGAGGGGAATCTTACCCGATTCTACTTCCCATATACACAATGTTCTTAGAAATCAAAATCTAGAGATAAATTAGACATACCTTCAACCATACCTTTATCGTGTAGTAGTCGAAGACCCTTCTCTCCGATATGCTCCAACCTTTGATGCCACAGCATAACCTTTTCTCCAGAGACTGTAGGAGTTATTTCTTATTCAATTCTAATATTAGGAACAATGGAACTATTACACCCATCACTAATAATGCTTCCTTTCAGCTTATACAAAGTTCCAAACCGAACTCCCTTCAGCAACACCATTTCTCCTTGAACCATCCTGTAGGTTTCCTTTTCAAATATTGTTTTTACCCCTGCATCGTCCATTTTTCGTACAGAAAACAAATTTTTGGACAAACCTGGGATGTGAAGAACACTAGGTAGTGTTCTAATCCTTCCATATATGATCCCCAACTTGACTTTTCCTTGTCCTATGATTCTGGTTGTCGAGTCATCACCTAGGAAAACATTACCTCCATCATACCTCTCATATTCACAGAACCACTCCCCGTGGGGAGTCATATGAAAGGATGCACCTGAGTCAACCAACCATGCCTCATGATATACATGTGTTCTTGAAGAATCCAAGTACACATACCCTCCTTCTTCCTTGGAGGTCTTTTCTTCTGTATAAGGAGCTTCTTCAGATCCCTTCTTTTTCTCAATTTTGGATTTGCATTACTTCTTGTAGTGCCCTTCTTTTCCACATCTCCAACATACCTTTACAAAATTTTCGGGAGATTTAGATTTACCCTTAGACTTATATCTCCCACTTGAGGACTTAGGTCTATTTATTTCCAAAATTTGTACTAATACCTATGGCCACAACCAGACTATCCCACGAGTCCAGTAAAGAGAACATTAAAATGATTCACTTATCTTCATCTGAAATTTTAATCTCAACATATACTAACTGACTTACCATAGTATTGAAGGAGTTCAAATGCTCTTCCACCGAGTCTCCATCTCTCATCCTCAGGTTATACAACTTATTTCTCAAGAAAAGTTTATTTACTAGGGACTTAGACTGATACAACTTCCCCAACTTATCCCATAAATATTTTGTTGTAGCTTCCTTGACACATTCAGTAATATTGAATTTGAGAGACACAGTCGGATTGTTCTCTTCACCTTCCGATCCAATGTTTTCAAGTCATCTGTTGAATTTCATGTAGGTGCAGTACCTGGATCCACCACAATCCACTGATCTCTATCCACCAACATATCTTCCATCTTGATCTTTCATAGCTCAAAAAATTTCCCATTAAACTTCTCGGTCTCCATTTTTGAATTGCTTGCCATTTGTTTTCACTTAAAAAATCAATACCACAGATCTCCCATTGTAACAAGGCTTATCACAGTCATGAGCCAAACCCTTGACCACAAAGGTGTCCCCCTAAAGACAACAAAGCTCTGATACCAAATGTAGATTTTAACCTTGTACAATATTTTACTACAAATAGATTTTCAATAAAAGAAAAGAAAAGATACAATGGAAAATACACACATTACACATAGATTATTCCCCTAGAAACCCAAACTAGGAAAACTAGCATATTCTATATTCATTCATGGTGATACATTTCCTACAATACAATATACATATAGGAGAAAGCGACATCCAAAACTCTAAACCAATGACCTGGATTAGTCAACAACCCTAATTCCTTAACCGGAAATAGAAAACCATCAGCAAAAACCATGTGCCGAAAAACCACCTAACAATGGACATGAAAATCAAGGTGACACGAAAAACAAGGAAAAAATGTGACATGTTTCCCGAGGGAAAAAAAATCTTTGGGGCGTTGCCCCTGAACCCCCGATGCAACATAGTAGACACTATGGCTATTCTTGCAAAGAATATAACACATACCCAACAGATCTGGTGGAGCACATGGCTTAGGAGGACTATTGGAGTCCTCATAAGATTAGAAGAGGAGTTTTGGGCACATATCCTAGATTTTCCTTGCATTATATCCCCACGTGTGTATGACATCACCTTGGATCTTGACATGTGTACCCTTGGAGTGTAGTGCTTCATATATGTGGGCATACTTGTGTTTTGTAGGTCCCTTGTAGAGGTTTAGGCCCATTTTATATTGTTGGCCTACTTTACCTCTCATATAAATAGAGGAAGGAGAGAGTCATTTCATTCATTTCTATTCATCGTCGTATTGTTTTAGAGTGGTGAAGAGATCAACGCACTAGTCTCTCTCTTTCAGTGTATTCTTCTTTGTATCATCTCTCTTATCTTGGAGCATTAGGGTTTCTTGGAGATTCCTAGGTTTAGGGTTTCAACGTTAAGGATGCAAGGAGTTAGGGTTGTACTTATTGAATAAGAAGATAAGAGAAGTCATCTTTCCACAGAGGCTTGCTAGCATTGATTCTAACTTGTGGAGAATCTTTAGTGGAGTTAGGATTTTTTTGGTTTTCCCGGTATAGGGTTTTGGAGAGTTTGGAGGGTTGTACCATTTTATTATGAGACGAAAGTATGTACTTTAATTTCATCTTATGTGTGTGTGTGTGTGCACACATGAATTTTTCAACTGTCTATAATTGTCTTATTGTAAATTTGATTTTCATCTATCATTGTCTTCATCATTTGGTAATTTCCAACACTTATATATTGTCGAGTTGACATAAGTTAATATTGAAATCATTAAGGGTTTTAACATTTATTTTGAATAAGACAATACATACATACTATTATAATTTACTATTTGTCATAAAGTATATTTGAATGTTGATTTATGCTTGATAAGATTGCCTTAAAGGGATGAAACTTGATGGCACACATTTAGTATATTTTTAATCCAGATTATATTAAGAATGACATGAAGGTAGAGATATAATAGATATATGACAAGGAAATACATATAGATATTGCAAGGAACACAGTAATACAATAAAACTCAAATTCTATTAATGATTGTCTAGAATACAAAAGACTACAAAATGCAAAGCACACAAGCTAGATAGAATGGCGGTAGCTTATATCTGAAGAGAGATGTGTCAACTAAACTCATTCACAATAGGTTGATTACAAAGAGGCAAAAAAATATGTTTAACATAAATCATGATTAATGATAAAACCCTAACCTGAGAAGATGAAGCGCCAAAAGGTTTGTGAGCCCCGATGTGGTTAGTCGATATGTCAACTTCCCGAGGGAACAACTTTTGCATACGATCTTTGTTTGGACCGCTCAATACACCATCGAAAAGGTATAGTTGAGGAGTACAAATTTATTTTAGCCTAGAATCTACCTTTTAACTACCTACTACGTTCTTTTGGGCCAGAAAAACATCATTTAGGGCCTCAAAACAGCCCCGAAAGTTTGGGACCCAAAAAACTGTAGAAAAAACTGCCAAGATGTAGAACCATTCTGAATTAGTGGAACAAGTGGGTGGCTGCCAATATCCACCTGGATCACTTTTATCTTGGGTTTCCTTGTTGATTGGGGTTGAAAAGGAGTGAAATATTGTCCATTGTTGTAGTTTATATTTTAGATCATACTCAAGGCTAATAATTCATAGGGAATAGATATGGGAAATTATATGGATTGGATCATTATACAATTTTCATCTATCTTGGTTCTTTTGAGGAATTGGATTGTATGGCCCATTTTAGTAGTAGGTCTTAGTTTGGAGATTTGGGGTTCAAAACCTTCCAGATCCATTTTGAGGCATCAAACAACATCTTTTAAAAACTTTACAAGCATATATTCCATCCCCTTAACGTTGTTCTATAGATTGGGACCTTTCCAACAATGCAAAACCACATCAATCAAAGCTCATATGTGAAATTTATGCATCCAATAAGTTAACCTACCTTATTGACCACTATGGTACAAGTGGATGCCACACCAACCCCCATTACTCACATGTGTGGGGCTAGACACATGTGTAATTTCAAGAAGACTCTAGAAGGTCCAAAATCTTATCACTAATTGAGGGTTGAGGATGAAAAAACCCTAACCCTAGATGGCTATCAGGAAATGTTAAATATTGTTCCACTAGGAGGATAAAGGGTTCCATTCTTTAGCATTGTACTCATTCCATAGTTGAGAAGAGAATATAGGATGGTATTTTGAAAGCATAACAGAGAAGGTAGGATATTTTGTAGCATCCATTCAAGCCACAATGTCAAATGCAACTCCATTGTGAGTGCCTCTTTATTTGTACTTTCTTTTCATAACTAAAAAAAAGAGAGCAAAACATAGGCCTCGCCTTCTATATGGGTTTTATCCTATATCGGGTTTCTTGGGGTAGATATTGTGTTCATTTTTTTTAATGGTTTGTTCATTTCCTTATTCTTTCTTTTTCGTATTTCATTTATTTTCATAAATTCAGGAAATTAGATAGTGCTAACAAATTTGAGATTTAAGGAAATAAACCTGCATAATAAAAGAGTTCGGTATAATACAAGATTTGTTGTGATAAACTATTCCAGAGGAATATCCATAGCATTTTACATCTCATATTGGTATAAGAGGAGTTTTATTTGGGGTATTTGTCGAAAGTTGCAGAATCTAGGAATTGTATTAAGAAGGAACCCATGGAACCTCATCCATCGCAGATTATTTTGTTTATAACAATATTGAGGAAGCGATGGAAGAGAGATTTTTTAGGCTAGAAGAGAAATTTGTTGATATCTCTCTCAACATGGCCCTCCTCATGGTGGCTCTAGAAAACAAGTTCATACTTTTTAGGGAGGTTAGTCGCTCTAACTCAAAATATGGATCTAATGAGAAACTATGAGATAGTGAAGACTTAGAAAAGTAATCGAGAAAATATCCCAAGAAAGAGAAGTGAAGTTCTAGTTACGTCACTCTTTGATAACCTCTATTTAAAACGATAGAGAAAGTAGACATCAAACCCTATCAAGGTGAGACAGATTTTGTTAATTTGAATCATTGCTTGCAATAGTTAGAAGTGTATTTCAGTGTCCATAACATAGATGAAGAGAAGAAATTTTCATTTTCCCAACCAAAAAACTAGAGGGCCATGCATTAACTTGGTGGGAAAGCCACATAAAGACACTTAGGTTGGAGGGTGATCTACTAATAACTAAGTGATAGGATTTTAAAACCCTCATCAAGACCCAATTATACCATATTGGGTACATAGAGGACCAATGGATCTGTTGGAATCACTTGAGGAAAAGGTAAGGGAAAAGTGTACAATAGTATACCACTAAATTCGAGAATATAGAGATCATGTTAGGTATCTCTCCTAAGAACCTAGACGTACTCATCAAATATCTAGGGGGGCTACAAAGTCATTTGTGAAAGAAAGTGATTCTCTTCAAACCAAGGGCTATTGATGGGGCTTGTGTGCAAGTGTTGTATCTAGAGAACATAGGTCCCCATAAAAAAGGAAAACCAAGTGGTTCTAAATAGAAAGACCACCAAGTTGCCTCTAAGTATAGGAAGAAGAAGTGGAAAGGAAAATACAAGAAGATCACAACCACTGCACATTATCGCAAGGATCTAAAAAACCATTGAAACCATTGAAATATAAATGGTCACACCAAAGATAAGTGTTTGAAGCTACATCCAAAGTTTAATCCAAAGAATTGTAAGAAGGATGCCAAGAAGAAGAAATTTCTATGAAAGGATTCAAGAAAATAGGTAGAGAGCAGCTTGGATGTGGATGAGAAGATTGTCTGCACTTCAATGTAGAAGGAGGTTAATCTGAGTAGCCTTTTGTTGTGCCACCACAACTACCCATTGAAATTATTTGTCTCATATAATTTCAATGGTTCCCCTTATAAAAAAATTCAGCATGGAATTTTATCACTAATAACTTTATTCAGTACTGGTACAAAAAAATATTATTCTATACATGCATTTTAAGGGTTACCCAAAGAATGATATGATGATCAGAGATATTTTAAAGTTTTACCCTACATTTGTTAGCCCCTTTCTCTCAATAAATGAACTAGAATTTATTTTTTGTTCCTAGAAAATCTTCAGTCATGTGACTATGCCCTAAGGGATATCGGATCATTCCTCATTGGGACCTCTACACTCAGGATCAATCAACATGCAATTGTCAAATTCCTTTCTAAGATCTGAAATCTGATAGGTTGTTTGATGCCTTATATCGATGTCTTATCATAAAAAATGAAAGGGTCTCACATTGTGCACACTATCGATTCCGATGAAATCTCTTCGATGATCGTTACCCGATGTACAAGAGCTCTGCTATGTTGTAAGGAATTTACCCTGTGACCTCGTGTCAAGAAGTGATTGTCCCAAAGGAACTAATGCATGAAGTGGGAGTTATACGCATGTAGGTATGTCCCTCACATAATTGTTCATATTACTTAGTGGCCCATAGCTCATTGGCCAATTTAAACTTATCGAAGAGTTTAATCTGACCCGCATATAATGCTCCTTCATGGAAGCACTATTTTTTATATACAAAATATTCCTTTAGGAAAATCTCGTTGGAATGAGTAATAACCATACACATGTATCTCTTCCAATGATCCCTTCTCGATTGATCCTCTCCAATATAACTTTCAAGATATCTCCTTTTGGAGTTAACTTTTCAGCATACCCTTCTCTCAGATAACTCATCCCGATGAGTTTAATTTAAGGTAATTAAAGGATGATCATTTAAACCTTAATCTTGGTAAATGTTTTTCACACGCTAAATGAATGTAGTTCATGCATGAGAATGTATGAATTCTTATTATTGGCACGATTCCCTATATGAGAAACTAATATTCCTCAGGGAATATTCATTGAAAGGAATAAGGGTCTTGAAACATTCTGATATAATATCTTGATATTCCCTTCCTGATAACATTGTAGAAGAACATTTTTCAAATTAAAACTCTCAACCAAAACATTTCAACGCCACATATACAATATCTTCAACAAGGGAGGCTTCCTGCCTAAATTATAAAGAACTTAAAGCCTTCCACAACATCAAAAGAAGTGGTATGCATGCCATAGCAACTTGTCTAATGTTTTTCCCATACAGTGACTCCACAAGGTGGTGTTTCACTCATATTGATGAGGATACATCTACTATATTGAATGAGTCAAGCATTCTAATAGAATCCTTGAACACAGAAGACATAAGCATCCATTACCACCTCTAGGAATCTACAGTACCCCTAAACAAGACATTCTTAAAAAAAATCAGTGAAGATAAAAATACTTCTAAGAGTTGATGGAAGATTGGTGGAATGACGAAGTAAGATGTTTCAAGAAGGAAGAAAGGATAATTCCTACACAGTATCTGAAAAGGCCCTATATACTACTGAGTAGTATGATATGTAGGTTATATGGTGAGGAGACAAGTACTCATTTTCAAATGGAGTAGTTTTCCATGGCGTATATCGTGGTCAAAATAGGCCAAGTCTTCAATTGGGTGCATATACTCACATTCAACATTTTATGAAAGTCAAAGAAGCTCTAGGTTTGAAAAAACCCAGGTTTTTCATGTCGACTTATCTCGTAGATGCAGTATGTTCTATTGTCCATTTCCTTACTTAGGATGGGAATGGAGCCCCATCCTATAACCTGTCCATATTTACTATTCATAAATGTGGGAAATTAACTACTATAAGTCCATATATGATATATGTGACTATTTTGTAACCCCTATGTTTATCATAATTTTTGGACTCCCACCCCATAGAATATCACAAGGGACTATAGCAACCTTTAGAGACATTGGAGACTAGTCCGTAGGGAAGTATTACACTTATGTCAAAATTAATGGGTTTTCCCAATCCCCACACCTCCTACCAAAGTATGTTCCTGAAAAGATGTTGGCCAGGGAAATTACCTATGATATAATAGAGGAAGGAATAGCATATTTCTTGTCAACAAGCAACAAAAATTTGTGGTACAAATTCACTTTGAATATCGGGAGGTACACCTTGTTGAATGGCCATCATTCTAGGAAAGAATTTGAAGCTCCACAAGAAATATGCTTATGCACAAGAGATCCCAAGGGACATGACCGAAGAATTTTGGTGAGTGAACATATCAAGGAAGTTGGATTGACACATCCTATAATACACAAAGTAAACTATGTAGAATAAATATTCAAAGGATCCTTTTTTGTTTGAATAGGTACTGACCATGTTACAATATGAGTTAGCAAGGGAAAATTTACAAAGAGAAGAGGATGAGAAAAGAAAAATAGCCAAGGATAAATTTGTATTTCTTCTAGCTAAAGACTAGGATAAGAAGGAAGTAAAAGAAAATGAAGAAGGAAAAAAAGTAGATGAGATATTGAATAAATCCCTGGAAGCTGAAGAATAATTCCAAAGGAAGCAAATAGAGCTAGAAATGGAGAAGAAAAAGGAACAAGATGAATCCAAGAAGAAGAAGGAAGAAGACAAAAGGAAACCTAAGATGGAAGAGAAGAATAAAAGGTATGAATACCTAAGAAAAATTGTTGAAGAGAAGAAAATGAGTGCTAAGAAAGAAGCAAAAACACAATATGATGTGGAGCAAGAGGTAAAGGAAAAATAGGAAAAAGAAAGACAAAGAATGGTTGTTGATTGCGAAATAGATAAGGAAACAAGAAGAAGAAAATAAAAAGGCTATTGAAGTTGAGGCATTACAAAAGTCTAAGGAGCAAGAAGAGAGAGAAAAGAAGAGAAAATTCGATGAGGATAAAATTGATGCAACAAGCCCAAATGTCATCATAATTAACATGCATATTCACGAATGCACCCCCTTGAATGAAATCCCAAGGAATTTCTCATATCTTCTCAAGTGATGGAGCTAGAAGTTGTTGTAGTAGTTGTTGGTGTGTAATATTACAACAATAAAATGAAAGGGATTGAGAAGAGGTAAAACAAGATGAATAGATCATAAAAATATCTCAGCCATGGATTTTTTGAAAGGTCCATTCTATGGAAAGCAGGCCCAAATCCCAATAACAACGCTCTGCAAATTGCTTCAGCTCTTAATGCATTTGTAGGAGCTAATGCAATGCTAGTCTATGAATTAGGTGTTGCATTGGACACCTCCCAAGCTAGAGTACCTGAACTAGAATAAGTGTTGAGAACATATTGGGACAGTATAACTGATGAATTCAAAAGGGAAGCTAGTATTGCAAAGAAGTTTCCCACAGAAGAAATGGAAAAGGTGCTACAAATTCAAAGGGACAAACTAAATTCAAAATTCAAGGGAAAGACCCACATAGTTGAAGGTATACAAAAGAAATATTTGAATACACTTAAGTTAATACATTCACAAGAAATGGAGTAGTTGAAGGAAAACCATGCACAGGAGGTAGCAAAATTGTAGACAAAATTCCTACATGTTAGCAAGTTCATAGAGCAACTGGAGCACAATAATCTAGGGTTAGAACAATACAAATGTAAACTTGAAAAGGCCATGGAAGAAATCCAAAAAGGATATCTCATCTTGGAAGTTGTAAAAGAAGAGGCCAAAACTACCAATGAAGAGTTGAGAATGGTACAAAGGGAATGTTTTTGTGTAATGAACAATATTCAAAGGAACGAGGATGACCAGATAAAGCTAATTGACCAAATGGAAGATATGGGGAAAAGGTATCAAAGAGCTCAGGATGCATTTGATAGAATCATAGATTGGAAGAATTTGTATCATGAGTNAAAAAAAAAAAAAAAAAAAAGGATTAGGTCCTCTTTGAAGCCCCTTCTAGAAGACATTGGAAGCATACAGAAGACAACAACCAAAGCTTGCAAAATATTGTGGACTTCCTCAGATGATTTTCTATAATAATTTGGAATGGAAGTCATGTTGAACCTTGATGAAGCAGGTCCGAGTGAAATAAGAATAGTAGAGGTAGAAACTAAAAGATATTCCAACTAGTAAACTATTGAGCAGATCACAGAGGTAAATAAGGAAGTCTTAAGTGAATAGTCGATAAAACCAACAAGATTGATCACAATGTCCAAAAACTATATAAATAATAATGAAAAAAGTCTAAAACTAGAAGTGACAACCAAAATATGTTATTATAAGTTGGAATTAGAGAAGATGCAACTGGACAGGATAGATGTAATCTTGAGAGATTATGAATTGTGGAAAGAGTATAGAGATGCTATGAAACTTCAAAAAATTATGTGATCATTGTGTCTTGTAATAGACCCTTTTTATTTTGATCATAATAAAATTGTAAATTCTGCGTAGAGAATATGAAACGATATGTTGTAAATTTCATCTGACATGATGACAGTTACAAAATGTGGATAGTCTCTCTTGTTTTATAAAAGAGAGCATTGTGAGAAACAAAGGACTTGTTTTCATTGTATGTTGGATACCGTACTGCTGCTACTTAATGATAAAGAGCAAGAGACAAATTTTGGAAATTTGTGGTTCATACAGATGTATATGAGATTTCTCTTTATGTATTTTTCTTCTGCTTAAGTGTTGCAGATATTTTTTGTGTGAACTATTTCTTACCCCTGTTATTGATGCTTATGTTGTCACTTATTTCCTCATGAGTACAAAAAATGATGTTATGGATATAATACACAACTAATTGTTAATACATATATATCATTGTTGTGTTCACTTAATATTACTAGCATACATGAATTATTCCTGATGTTGCTGAAATCATTTTAGTGTGCTCATACCTTTTTAGTTTTGTCTTGATTCAAATAGGATAGGTTAGTTTAGAGTTAGACTAGCATAGTTTTAGATAGTTGTAATAAATCATTTAGCTCAAATTTAAATTCATCTGAGAACATTGTGTTCTCAAATTCATGATTGAAAGTATTTTAGAGTGGAAACTAGGCCCACTTGTTGGTCGAAAATAATATTCTAATTGGGACCTGCCATCATGAATTCTCCCTTACCTACTTAACATGTCATTTGGACCTGTGAACAGAAATGGTTCTAGAAGGAGGGACATAGAACTAAATGGCTACTAAAAATTTTCAAGATCCTACCTATTCAAATCCTCTAATAAGCACAACTAGTCACAGTGATTCCCAACCAACTGACTCTGAGTATATTTTCAATCCTCAATTATACTCTATAAATACCCCCACCCAAGTCTCTATTCAATGAAGTGTTTCCCAAACTGAACCCCTGTCACTGACCTCTCCATTGTTATCACAATCTAAACTTGAGCGAGTAATCAAACATACTTGTGAGTGTGTATTAAGTTGACAGTGGAGTAGAAAAACCAGGCAACATCCTCTTGAATTTTCAGTACCTAGGGGACATAGAAATCTAACGTGTGAAGAACCCACTCTTGAAATTTCTCGAACCCATGAAGTAAACCTAAACATCGTAAAACCTAATTTAATCAAATTTCACAAGTCGTAAAGGAGTTACAGAGTCCTCAGACTTTGACTTCGAGAACTACTTACTAGTCAAGGGTGGTCAACTTCCCATCCCTCCTAATTCTCCACCTAGGACACCTAGAGGTGAACCTGAAGACGAACTCGAAGGAGACAAATAAGGGGAAATCCTTGAAAACCCTAAAAGGATTGTTGGGGCCAATGCAAACCAACCAAATAACCAACCCTGGAAGGTCCCAAATGTTGTTGCAGCGCCTAGAAAGTTCATCAACTGCCTAAACATCCCAAGAAGTTTCTTCCCAAGTTCAACCCTGACAAGAAAGACCTTGTTGAAGATTGTATTAAGAAATTTATGCTTGTTTTCGGGTTAATGGGTGTATAACGTAAGGATTTCATTTGTATGTTTTTCCCTTATATGTTTGAAAACAAAGCATCAATTGGTATTTCTCTTTAGCTCAAGCTTCAATCACTAGTTGGAATGCTTTTGAAATTGCTTTTATTGACAAATTTGGTGAAGACAAAATCCTAGCAAGCTTAGTTATAGATATTTCAAGGATTAAAATGGAAGCAAAAGGAAAGGTTAAATATTTTAATCAAAGGTTTCTCACATTAATAAATAAAATCCCTCCTACTTCCAAGCCTATTGAAGATGTTTCAATTGAATTTTACACCTCATCCCTCCCTGTTTCAATGGAAATGTTTGTTAAAGGGATGAAAAGAATACTCTGGAAGGTACCTTCAAAGAAGCTATTAAGGTTGAAAAATGCATGCTCATTCTCAAGGGTAACCGTGGAATTGAGGCTTCAAAAGACAAAACCACTATCAAAACCGAGGTTAATATGGTCATTGGGCCAAAACCCCTAAAGATAATAAGGATCAAGAATCCATATACATGGAAGCACCATAGATATGTGTAAATAAGCTTTCTAATGAAATCATTTACATGAAGAAAAATATTGGAGAAGGTAGTTCCAATCCCAAAAAATTCTTCAAGTTTCCTCCCAAGAAAACCACTCCCCCTACCACTAAAACAACCCATCCTACAGAAGGCATAAATGTAGAAAATTTTATAAAATACTTTAAATCTTGGGCCAATGATGCTCCTACTGATTATAAGGAAGATAAAGAAGAAAAGGGGGACTGAAAACAACAATACTAGTCCCAAGACATTGAGGGACCAAATGTGAAAGAAGTGAATTCCTTTTGGGATATCTCTTTTGGTTTGGAAGAAGAGGAAGAGGAAGATATTGAGGAAATACATATGTTCCAAAATGTTGTTACCAGTAGGAGTGCAAGTAAGACATCATCCTCAGATTCTCCTTCAACTTTTGAGCCTGATAAGATAGCATCCAATACACAGAAGACAAAAATGGCAATAAACCAACTGCACATTCTACCCCTCCATATAAACTTGATTATGATTTCTTGGAAGACTTGAAAAGAAAAAAATCCAATATTTATCTTTTAGAACTTATGAAATTACCTCAGATCTAAGACAATTTTATAAAAACTCTACAAGGTACTAATTCGAGTAATACCAAAGAGATTAATGTGGGAGGAAGTAAAGGGAAGAGTAAAATTAGTCAAACTTATGAAAAGGAAGTCCCAAAGAAACAATTTGATGTTAATGCGTCACTTATTAAAAAAATATCAAAATCTAATACTCCTCCTTTTATGTTAACCTTTGAAATATTTAATAGAAATGTCCATAACTATTATATGGTTAATTCATGAGATTCTTCAAATGTGTTCCCCTTAAATTTTGTGAGAAACTTAATGTTAAACCTGAGAAATATGACATCCAAATCATACAGTTAGATAGGTCAAATGTCAAATTTATGGGAGAATTAAAGAATGTGTTAATCATATTGGCATCCAACCCAAAGGTCCATCAAACAATAGTCATAATCGTGGTAGACATCCCAGATACATACGGATTGCTACTAAGAAGATATTGGTATACTATGTTGAATGGATACTTTGTCACTAATTGGTTGCACCTATGACAATGGGAAACCAAACCAAATTAGGGTGAACAGGGAACGATATATGAAACATGTGGTAACATATTTAAATGATCTAAATGAACCCATAATGTTGAATCACTCAATTTCGGGGGACTATAGTTTGGACTCTTTCTTTGGAAATCATATTGTTGTCCTCATGTAGAATCATTCACACAATTTGAAATCCGTCATTGCACTCATTTTTTGAGCCCATTTTTTATATAGTATATAAAACCGACACTAACTCTAATGTACATACTAACATAGTTTCTAGAAGTAACTTATATGTATCTATTAAGCTTTCTAACTAAAAAAAATCAAAAAATAAAACAAACACTAAGTCCCAAGATAAATCTAAAGGTGATCCTAACATGTGGACTCTATTTTTTTATGGATCCAAGTCTCTTGAAGGTGTGGGTGTTGTGTTGCATACTCAAAGAACCTAGTGGCAGAAAAATGTTAATTGCATGCAGACTTGAATTCCAAAGACCCTAGTGGCAGAAAAACGTTAATTGCATGCAGACTTGAATTCCAATGCACTAATAACAATGTTGAATATGAATCTCTCATACAAGGAATAGAAAATGTAGTGGACATGAAGGTGAAACTAATAAAGTTATTTGGTGATTCAGACATTGTGATAAGAAAGGTAAGAAACACTATCCATTTCCTTTCCATTCACCTTAAACATTACCAACAAGAGGTATGGGATCTAATTAAAAATTTTGATGTGTTTAATATCAGTCATATTCCTCGTTCATTAAATTATGATGTATATTTATTAGCCAATGTTTCATCTAAACTAATTCCATCAGAAGGAATAATGCATGATACATTTTCTATGGAATTATTGTACATGCCCCCAATTCCTAACAACACAACAAATTGGAGAATATTTTCTAAAGACCAATAAATCATAAGTTTTCTACGTATGGAAGATCATTTCAACTATTTTTTCATTAATTAAGGTCAATATGATCAAGAATTGAACTCTGATACACTAGACTCAATAGATCAAGTAATAGGAAGCAAAGTCACTTCAATCAACAACATCCCCAAAATTGTGGTAAGGTTAGAAAAACTTTATGATCTCCAAGACAAATTTAAGAAGGTCACAAATTGCAAAAAAAATAGTTCAAAAATTTGAAGTGATTAATTGTGGGACAAGTAGCACACCACAAAATGTCAACCTTGGAAAGAATTGTTCTCCAGGTGAGAAACAAGCTTTCATCAAATTGTTCAAGGAATATTAAGACATTTTCTCCTAGACAAATGATGATCTCAAGACATACTACACCAATATTATTGATACAGGTGGATATTGGTGGACACCCACCTATTCCAACTAGCTCAAAACAACCTTCTGGCAATTTACTATTTTTAGTTGTTTTTTGGTTTCTAAACTTCCTGGGCCATTTTGAGGGATTAAATGAATTTTTTTCACGATCAAGATCCTCAAGGATAGCCAAAGGATTTGATTGAGCCCCAAAAATTAATCTCCTCGTCGATACGTTTCCAACTAGCTATCGTGCGCCCCAAACAGAGATCATATGCCAAAGTTATGCCCCTGGGAAGTTGATACACCAAACTACCCAAAACGGGGTCCACAAAATTGTTGGTTTTTCATCTTCCGGGGTTAGGGTTTTGGATTTTATTTATTTTAAAAATGCCTTTGGAGCCTCATTGTAATAATAATCTTCTTGTGAATGTGAGTATCTTTCACATCTCTTCTCAAAGATAAGTTTCCTCCATTCTAGCAAGTCTTTCACTTTGTATTTCTACAGTTTTGTACATTTCGCTCATTAATAGAAATTGTGTATTACTGCAACTCTATGTTTATGGTTATATCTCTGATATATCTCTATTATATTATTGGATATTTGATATATCTATTTACATTTCCTTATTATATCTCTCTCTCATTTCATGTTGAAAATAATCTGGATTAGTGGTATCAGAGCAGGTTGCTCTTGATCATTTTTCATTGCATGTCCCCGACGAGGTCCAAGTATAGAAAGTTGGGTCTTGATCTTGTCTCTCTTGAGGAAAATCACTCTCGCACACCCAAGAAACCCTCCATGGCATAAGAAATTAAAAGCGACAGAGCAGAAGATTCTATTAATCTGTTGCTTGAGAAAGCTCTCACGCGACACAGGGACGAAATGATGGAGAATTTTTCCCACATCCTTCAATGCTTGCCGATAAAAAAATTGCATGTCTTCATCAATCGGCCACTTTGGAAGCACCTCTCCTTTCAAGGTACAATTTAATTTTGATATTCTCGTATTTGAAGGACAGATAAATCTGGATTCCCTAGAAAATGGTTAAATCTACTAGAAGGTTATTTCTCTGTTCACGAATTTTTTGACAGGGAAAATATCACATTCGCACTCCTTAAGTCTCTCCCCCATGTCAAATATTGGTGGGAAACTTACTAGGAGAAAATTTCCACAGAGGAGTCTAGAATATATGGGGTCGATCCCACTTGGAATTTTTTTGTGGATACAATCAAGGAACAATATTACCCTGTTGGTAACTATGACGACCAATATAAAATGGACCACACTGCATCAAGAGAAGGGCCAATTAGTTCAATATTTCACCAATACCTTCCATACCTTGCGCACCAAGCTGGGTATCAAAGACTCCGAGTGAAATTTGGTTCTGAAATACCATGGAGATTTACACAGATACATCCAAACTAATACGATTTTTTTGGACATCTCATCACTAGGTGTTTCTTATCAATGTGTTTTTACAATTGAGAAGAAATTTAAGCACCGAAACAAGTGGGAGTTTGGGTTTGCAAATTCGCAACAACCAAAGTATGGTAAATACAGCCCTAGAAACCAGCCTTCAAAAAACCAGTCTAAGCCACATGAAAATAAGGGTAATGGAAAGACGAAGAAGGACACTAGAAAATGGTGTGATTTCCACTAAAGCCCCTGGCACAACAATGATGAATGTCTCTCAAAATAGTCATTGGTGGTTGAGATCAAAGAAAAAGGGATGAACCCTAATTCGGAATCTGATTCAAAAAATACTGGTAGAAGACAGATCATCGACACAGACCCCATTTCTATTGTCGTGACCACAACAATTCAACCAGAAGAACCAGTAGATCCTAAAGAGGGGAAGATCCTTTTTCATTCACATATGTGGGTGAAGGGGACCCCGGTGCATTTTATTGTTGATAGCAGAATCTAGAAGAACCTCATCTCAACAAAGGTCATAAAACAGTTGTGATTGTCGACAACACCATACCCACAACCATACAACATCGGGTGGCTTCACCTGGGACGAGATCTTTGTGTCAGATAGTAGTGTTTATTGTCATATGGCATCCATCCCTTCAAGGATGAGGTATTATTTCATATTGCCTCGCTAGATGTTTTTGATGTTATTTTGGTCTAGCCATATATGTGGAAGCATCATGTTATCTATGAGTCTTGACCCCATAGTGTCATTATTACTCTGGGGGTCATATCTACAAGATACCAGAGGTAGTTCTTACCATTGTCCCACCTAAACAGTGTTGCAAGGTAGTATCTCATACTACAAAATTCAGCTTCTTCACAATCTGTTCAAAAGGTGAATAGAAGGACACTACAACCACTACAACCTTGGCCCAAGACCTTTCTATCCAGTAGAAGAAAATTGTAGAAGAGAAAGAAGATATCATTTCTTCACCTACGAGGGTTCCTACACACTATCGATTCAAGCGAAGATACAACAGATTGGTTGAAAAGATTCAACCCCGCCAACAACAAGTGTGTGAAAGCCTTCAACAAGCCAAGCAACGCAACTCCTCCAGCAAGGCAAGCATCTCACCAAGGTTCAAATTCAGCAAACGCTTTCCCCTCTCCCCCGGAAACTCAATGAAATGGATACCATCACTTCCTAAGGAGGGAGGATTGATCTAGGTGGATATTGATGGCCACCAAACTATTCCAACTGACTCAAAACAGTCTTCTAGCAATTTACTATTTTAGCAATTTTTCGGTTCCTAAACTTTCAGGACCATTTTGAGGGCCTAAATGAATTTATTTCATGATCATGCACCTCAATGATAATTGAAGTCTATAAATAATCCCCCAAAATTAATTTTCGTTTCGATACCTTTCCAAAGAGCTATCATGTGCCCCAAATAGAGATCGTATGCCAAAGTTAGACCCCCAGGAAGTTGATACGCCAAACTACCCAAAACGAGGTCCACAAAACTATTGGATTTTCATCTTCCAAGGTTAGGGTTTTGTATTTTATTTATGTTGAAAATGCCTTTGGAGCCTCATTTTAATAATCATCTTCTTTTGAATGTGAGTAGCCATCACATCTCTTCTCATAGATAAGTTGCCACCATTCTAGCAAGTCTTTCACTTTGTATTTCTACAGTTTTGTACATTTCACTCATTAATAGAAATTGTGTATTAATGTATCTCTATGTATATGGTTATATCTCTGATATATCTCTGTTATATTATCGTATATATAATATATATCTGTACATTTATTTATTATATCTTCGCTCTCATTTCATGACGAAAATAATCTAGATCAATTATTCAGCATATCATCCCTATGAAACCTCAAACAAAGCCTTTTCAACAAAAACTAAGAAATATGCGTCCAAACTTGGAATCCATGGTAATGGTAGAGATGAATAAACTATTGGGAGAAAGGATCATGTTTTCATTCTGACACACCCAATGGATAGCTAACCTGGTACCCGTAAGGTAAAATAATGTGGATATCAAACTATGTGTTGATTTCAGGAACTTGAATAATGCCTATGAAAAAACAAATTACCCTGTACCACCCATGGAACAAATCTTACAATGTGTCTCTGGTTCTGAAATTCTCTCCCTATTAGATGATTTTTCTGGTTATAATCAATTATTTGTTTCCCATGATGACCAATTGAAAACCACCTTCCAAACCAAATGGGGAGATTATGCATTTAAGAAAATGTCATTCAAACTAATCAATGGAGGGGAAACTTTTCAAAGATCCATGGATATTGCATTCAGAGGACTAACTGGCAACTGTGTGGTGGTTTATCTTGATAATGTTACTATGTTCTCCAAAGACAAGAAGGACCATATATCTCACCTGATAAAAATCCTTAACAGATGCAGCAGATATGGTATATCCCTAAATCCTAAGAAATATATCTTGGCATTAAATGAAGGAAAACTATTGAGGTTTTTTGTCTCCAAATATGGGATAGTGATAGAACCTAAAAAAAATGAGGCTATTTCAAATATTCCATATCCCATAATAATAAATCCATGCAATCATTTATTGGGAAAATTAATTTTGTAAGAAGGTTTATTCCGAGATTTCAAGAGACTGTTAAGCCTCTCCAAGTCATGATAAGGAAAAATATGTTGGCAAATATTTAACAGACAGCGCATGCTTGTATACTTGTCATTGATGGAAAGTACAACAGTGAAGATGGCATGAGTACAGAAAGTATGTAATAGATGGGCATTATGAGAAGATGCTGCAGAGAAGATTCGAATAAGCTCAGAAGAGATAGTGCAGAGGATTGTTGGCAGATCATCGATGGCAAGATCAGAGTAAGCGGAACAAAGTAAGCTCGAGAGGAGAAGCAACATTTCTTATTGTTGGATCCCATTTAAAATTCCCGATGACTGTCAGATCAAGTGTTGATCGGGACTATTGATCCCACGCCATTTCGGAGTTTCGCGACACGCGACTTGGAGAGGCAAGAAACATAACCATCGAAATCGCGATATGCGAAATCTCGATTTAATCGCAGTCGTCAGATCAAGGTGTGATATGGACCATTGACCTGACTTCATTTCAGAGTTTCATGACTCGCGACTTGGAGAGGCAAGAAACATAATCATCGAAATTGTGATATGCGAAATCACGATTTAATCGCAGCCGTCATATCAAGGTGTGTTCTGGACCATTGATCCGACTTCATTTCGGAGTTTCGCGACTCACGACTTGGAGAGGCAAGAAACATAACCATCAAAATTGTGATTTAATCACAGCCATCAGACCAAGGTGTGATCTGGATCGTTGATCTAACTTCAGTTCGGAGTTTCACGACTTGCGACTTGGAGAGGCAAGAAACATAACCGCTGAAATCACGATATGCAAAATTGCGATATGATTTGAGCCATTGAATTAAGATCATATCTGGACCGTCGAATCATAGGACAAGTCGTTGACTTGGAGTCAATGGAGCATGGTGTGGAAACTCACGAGATGAAAAATCGTGATATGATCTGAGCCATTGAATTAGGATCAGATCTGGACCGTCGAATCATAGAACAAGTCGTTGACTTGGAGTCAACAGAGCATGGTGTGGAAACTCGCGAGATGCGAGATCACGATAAGATCTGGACCATTGGATCTATGGAGATTTCAACCGTCGATCGGACTCAATGAAGTTTATAAACACACGAAATATAAAGTGCCTTTTGGCACAGCCTATGGTCACCGTCGGTGGTCACGATAAGGGAACGAGTCAGTTCAGATAAGCTCCATTTCGGGGTTTCGGGGATCGCGACTTGGAGAGTCGAGATACCTTGTATCCAAATTCATGAAATGTGAATTCAAGAAAAGAACTTTATGCATAAGCACTTGGTCATGGACTTGGTCATATAGAGGAAGAAGCTAGCACAGAAAAGCTCTGTATCAGAGTTTCAGAGATCGCGATATGAAGTGTCGAGACACTTGGCCACAAGAATGCCGAAATGTCAAAACCCGATTTAAAGGAAGGATTAATAAATTTCATCCAACGGTGCAGATAAGCTTGAATATAATCGGAGGGATATTGTTCTCTCACACAGTTAATTCATCAGTTACGAATAAGTTAGCAAAACTGATTCATGATTCTTGATCGGTTGGTGTTTCAGTTGCTTAGATGGTTTTTCTTTTGCCTCAAAAGATTCGAAGGGTAACTGTTGTGGGTGTGGTGTATAAAATAAAAAGATATAGACTGTACGTGATTGATTGTTCTAGACGAAAAATGAATTAAACTGTAAGAAAGGGAAAATCACAGGATGTGCAGTGTGAGACTGAAAATATGTGCAGTCTGAGATAAAAATCAGAGAAGAGTAACAGATGAGGAAAAGACTTGAAGTAGAGCAGAATGACAGAACAAGTTGAAGCAGAGCATAATTGCAGAATAGTTAGAAGAAGACCAGATTTACAGAACAGAGAAGAAGTGGTAAGAATCGATTTATCTATATAGTTGGTTGTTTAATTATTCATTTATATTCCAAGGTGGTTGGGAGATTCTATGGAGGACTGTTGTCCTCAGAGGTTCAAGTGGGATCTTGAACACAGGGAGTTGTAGCTTCCATCTGGTTGCAGCCAGAGAAACCAGGGTGGCAGGGTGGTGCAAGAGAGAACAAGTGTTCTTTGTTACACAGGTTGAAGCCTGTGTAACTGGAAGTTGGTGCTTCCATCTAGTTGGTACTGGAACATTAAGGGAGTTGGTTCTTCCTTCTAGTGGGTTCTAGATAAACAAGAGAGTCGGTGCTCTTAAACAAGTTGCAGCTTGTAAAACAGAGGTAGCAGCCTCACATTGAGTCGGTGCTCAATTATAGATGATGTACAGAACTTAAAAGACTGCCTATCATTTCGAAGAAGAAGATGTTTTCTCCCTTTATGGGTTTCCTCATGAAAAATTTGTCTCTGTGTATACCTTATGTGTGACTGATGCTCATTATTTTTATTGTCCATATGTTGTATAATGTTGATGATCACTTGAAGAAAATTTAAGAATGGTTTAATAGACTTAATATTGTTTAAGCACAGAAACAACTGATTC
>ML786767.1:129548-144785 GCA_009831015.1 Picea engelmannii | reverse complement strand
GTAGCTGTCAAAAGGATATTTAAATACTTGAAGGGAACAATGACTTATGGTCTGTGGTATCCCAGAAATCAGAATTTCCAGTTAACTGCTTATTCAGATGCAGATTGGGCAAACTGTGTTGATGAGAGAAAAAGCACCAGTGGTGGAGCATTCTTTCTGGGTGACTCATTAGTTGCATGGCTTAGTAAAAAGCAAGGATCCATTTCATTATCCACTACAGAGGCAGAATACATTGCTGCTGCTACTTGCTACACACAAATTTTATGGATGATACAAACTCTTGCAGATTTGAAGGTAACTTACACTGATCCCATTCCAATTCATTGTGATAAAACCAGTGCCATTAGTGTCTCCAAGAATCCTGTTCTTCATTCCAAGACTAAGCATATTCCAATAAAGTACCATTTTCTCAGAGAACAAGTTACAAATAGAATTGTTCAACTGAATTATATACCTTCTACAGAACAGATTGCAGATATATTTACAAAACCATTAGCAGCAACCCCTTTTAGATATCTTCGTCAAAAGTTGGGGGTTATAATTTCTTGTGTCTAATCTGTCACCTGGTCAGGGGGAGTACTTATTGAATATCTGGTGTATTTCCAAGATCCTCATAGTTGACAGGGGGAGTATGTTTTGCAACAACTCAGGGGGAGCATGTTTCTTCTTTGACATTGATGTCAAAGGGGGAGAAAACAGTCCGGGAGGAGAGTCTGAATGCATGTGGGTGCTTGTGTTGCCATCAATTCCAAAGGGGGAGAATGTTGGCAAATATTTAACAGAAAACACATGCTTGTATACTTGTCATTGATGGCAAGTACAATAGTGAAGATGGCATGAGTACAGAAAGTATGTCATAGATGGGCATTATGAGAAGACGTTGCAGAGAAGATTCGAATAAGCTCAGAAGAGATAGTGCAGAGGATTGTTGGCAGATCATCGATGGAAAGATCAGAGTAAGCGGAACAAAGTAAGCTTGAGAGGAGAAGCAACATTTCTGATCGTTGGATCCCATTTACAATTCCCGATGACCGTCGGATCAAGTGTTGATCGGGACTGTTGATCCCACGCCATTTCGGAGTTTCGCGACTCGCGACTTGGAGAGGCAAGAAACATAACCATCGAAATCGCAATTTAATCGCAGTCGTCAGATCAAGGTTTGATCTGGACCATTGATCCAACTTCATTTCATATTTTCGTGACTCGTGACTTGGAGAGGAAAGAAACATAACCATCGAAATCGTGATATGAGAAATCGTGATTTAATCGCAGCCATCATATCAAGGTGTGTTCTGGACCGTTGATCCGACTTCATTTCGGAGTTTCACGACTCGCGACTTGGAGAGGCAAGAAACATAACCATCGAAATTGCGATATGTGAAATCGTGATTTAATCGCAATCGTCAGATCAAGGTGTGATCTGGACCATTGATCTGACTTTAGTTCAGAGTTTCATGACTCGCAACTTGGAGAGGCAAGAAACATAACCGCCGAAATCGCGATATGCGAAATCATGATATGATCTGAGCCATTGAATTAAGATCAGATCTGGACCGTCGAATCATAGGACAAGTCGCTGACTTGGAGTCAACGGAACATGGTGTGGAAACTCGCGAGATGCGAAATTGTGATATGATCTAAGCCATTGAATTAAGATCAGATCTGGACCGTCGAATCATAGGACAAGTCGTTGACTTGGAGTCAACGGAGCATGGTGTGGAAACTCGCGAGATGCGAGATCGCGATAAGATCTGGACCGTTGGATCTATGGATATTTCAAACATCGATCAGACTCAATGAAGTTTATAAACTCACGAAATATAAAGCACCTTTTTGCACAGCCTATGGTCACCGCCGGTGGTCACGAGAAGGGAAGGAGTCAGTTCAGATAAGCTCCATTTCGAGGTTTTGGGGATCGCGACTTGGAGAGTCGAGATGCCTCATCTCTAGATTCACGAAATGTGAATTCGTGAAAAGCACTTTGTGCATAAGTGCTTGGTCATGACCTTGGTCATATAGAGGAAGGAGATAGTGCAGAAAATATATGTATCAGAGTTTCAGAGATCGCGATATGAAGTGTCGAGACACTTGGCTATAGGAATGCCAAAATGTCGAAACCCAATTTAAAAGCAATATTAATAAAGTTCGTCCAACGATGCAAATAAGCTTGAATATGATCGGAGGGCTACTGTTCTCTCTCACAGTTAATTCATCAGTTATGAATCAGTTAGAAAAACCGATTCATGATTCCTGATCGGTTGGCGTTTCAGTTGCTTAGACGGTTTTTCTTTTGCCTTAGAAGATTCGAAGGGTAATTGTTGTGGGTGTGGTGTATGAAAGAAAAAGATATAGACTGTACGTGATTGATTATTCTAGATGAAAAATGAATTAAACTGTAAGAAAGGGAAAATCACAGGATGTGCAGTGTGAGACTGAAAATATGCGCAGTCTGAGATAAAACTCAGAGAAGAGTAACAGATGAGGAAAAGACTTGAAGCAGAGTAGATTGACAGAACAAGTTGAAGCAGAGCATAATTGTAGAACAGTTATAAGAAGACCAGATTTACAGAATAGAGAAGAATTGGTAAGAATTGATTTATCTGTATAGTTGGTTGTTTAATTATCCATTTATATTCCAGGGTGGTTGGCAGGTGCTATGGAGGATTGTTGTCCTCAGAGGTTCAAGTGGGAGATTGAACACAGGGAGTTGTAGCTTCCATCTGGTTGCAACCAGAGAAACCAGGGTGGCAGGGTGGTGCAAGGGAGAACAAGTGTTCTCTGTTATACAGGTTGGAGCCTGTGTAACTGGAAGTTGGTGCTTCCATCTAGTTAGTACTGGAACATTAAGGGAGTTGGTGCTTCCTTCTAGTGGGTGCTAGAGAAACAAGAGAGTCGGTGCTCTCAAACAAGTTGCAGCTTGTAAAACAGAGGTAGCAGCCTCACATTGAGTTGGTGCTCAATTATAGATGATGTATAGAACTTAAAAGACTGCCTATAATTTCGAAGAAGAAGAGGTTTTCTCCCTTTATGGGTTTCCTCGTGAAAAATCTGTCTCTGTGTATACCTTATTTGTGATTGATGCTCATTATTGTTATTGTCCATATGTTGTATAATGTTGATGATCACTTGAAGAAAATTTAAGAATGCTTTAATAGACTTAATATTGTTTAAGCACAAAAACAACTGATTCACCCCCCCCCTCAGTTGTCTTAGTAATTTCAACAAAATATTGATTATAAATGGAGCCCCAAAGAAAAGGAATCGTTCATAAATATTATAAAATAAATAACAAAATCTCCATCATTGATGAGCCCAAACTTTTTTAAAGATTTTATACTATATACTTTTTCCTCTGACATTTATTTTGTGGTAGTCCTCACCCAAAAGAATTATGAAGGGAATGAATTCCCAATTGTTTTTATGAGTTATGGGTTGCAAGGAGCAGAATTTGATTACCCGGAGGTAGACAAGAAAGCCTATGTAGTATTTAAAGTAGTCAAACATTGAATCAAACCATATGTACTTAAATCCAGAACTAAAGTGGTGGTACCTTACCCTGATATGAGGAATCTCTTGGTTCATAAGGATTTGGGAGACAAAAGAACCAATTGGATGACAACTTTACAAGAATTTGAATTAGATATCAGGCTTGCAAAGATTGTTAAGGGATAAGGGCTCTGCAATATAGAAGTTGAATCAACAAGAAATAAAAATGATGAAGATGGAATTTATGAATATCGGAAGTTGTGGGAAAGGGAATTTTGTTATATCCATGGAAATATTGGTCCATGGTATATTATTAAATGAAGTATCATTTTACTCATGGAATCGCTCCACAATACATAGAACCAAAAACTAAAAGAGCTCGTAGGCTCAAATCATCCCAATGTCACCTTGCTTGGGGGATATTATTTAAGAATAAATATGATGGTGTTTTCCTTAGATGTCTAGAGAAAGATGATGCAAAAAATGTCCTATCTGAACTTCATAACGATCCAGTTGGAGGAAATTTTGAAGGAGATACCATAACACACAAGATTCCCAGAGTAGGTTATTACTTTCCCACCTTATTCATAGATGCTCATACATATGAAAATAAATGACAAGAATGTCAAAAGTTCGTTGGAAGATAAAAGAAACCTTACTTTCCTCTTCAACCTATTTCAATTGAACATCCATTCCAACAATGGAGTTTAGATTTGAAAGGAGAGATCAATCCTAACTCTTCCCAACTTCACAAGTACATCTTGATCAAAACAGACTATTTCACATGTTGGACAGAAGCAATTCCTCTCAAAGTCGTAAGCAAAAATTAGGTGATATATTTCCTTGACACTCACATTATAACTAGATTTGGTGTTCCATAATATTTGGTGTTTGATAATGCTAAATATTTTTCTTCACCAAAATTAACTAAGTATGCATTTGAAAATAATATCAATATTAAATACGCAGCCATTTTTTATTCCCAAGGTAATGGACTAGTTGAATCCACAAATAAAAACTTGATAAGAATTATGAAAAAGACTGACGAAACACCAAAAAAACTGGAACTTGGCCCTGCCTAATTCCCTATGGGTTGACTGAGTAACACTGAAATATTCCCTAGGAAACTCTCCTTTCTTTCTGGTATATGGACAAAAAGTTCTCTTTTCAACTCATGCTTTCTTTCCTTCTTTGCAATTATCTCAATATGTTCAAGACAAAGAATTTTTAGTAATGCGACAAAGACTAATATGCTCCTCAAATTAGAAGAAGATGGAGAGAGAGATCTAAAAAGAAGCTAATGCAACATCAAGAATTGATCAAAATATGGTTTGACAAAGCCTCTGTAGGAAATAAATATTTTTAGAAGGGATATTTGGTTCTTAAATGGGATAAGGTGAATGAGATGAAAGGAAAGCACACTAAATTCCAAAAGTTGTAGTTATGCCCATACCAAATTCATGAGAAGATTGGATCAAGAACTTGTTAGAAAAAGAGGATCACATAGAAATAATAGAAAACAAATGCAGATATAAAACATAGAAGATACACAATACAGTAGAGACACATATATACGTGGTTCACCCAATATGGGCTACATCCACAAATAAATTGACAATCCTTTATTTTATTATCCAGCAAATGAAGGGATATAACCTACAACACATATGTTGTAACTTCCTCTTCACTCTCTCATAGTCTCCTCTCTTAGTCACAATACAGTTTCACAAAAATACACCAACTGTAATATAATTCCCTCATACATAAAATAGGGCTTCCTTCTAAGGAAAAAATCCCTAACATAACTTATACCATCATATCTGCAACCTAGTGATGAATGGTTCAAATTGAATACAAAATTAAAACATTTTAAAAGGAAATTTTCCCAAAAATTTATCTTCAGGGGCGCTACCCTCGAACCCTCACTAGGGGGGGATCCAATTATTGTCTCCACCCCCCATTAGGAAATGAGATCCAAACACATCTAAAAAAAGACCTATAAATCAGGAATATAATCAGACTCCATGACCAACAATCTCCCAGTTGGAGAGTGATCACAACAACTCTACTACTAATGTACCTATTGGATTGTGATCCACCTTGAGCCTGACAAGTTTCTCATCTTCACCTTCATGCTTGAAGGCCAACTGAAACTGAGCAAGAAATCATTTTTTGTTTGGTTACTGCCTTTGTTAACATGTCTGCAAGATTCTGGCTAGTATGTATCTTTTCCAACTTCAGTTCTCCATATTCCAAAATGGATCGTATGAAATGGTACCTAAGTTGTATATGTTTACTCTTAGAATGGAAGGATAAGTTATTTGAAAGATGAATGGCACTCTGATTTTCATAGTACAACCTTCTATTCCTTCTTCTTTCCCAACTCCTCCATAAATCTCTATAACCAAATCATCTCTTCACTATCCTTTGTAGCAGCAACATACTTTGCTTATGTTTTTTAAAGTGAAACAACATTTTGCAGTTTTGAAATCCAACTTATTTTTATTCCACCTATAGTAAAATATTATCGTTCGGTGCTCCTCCTTCTATCTTTATCACCTTCCATATATGAATCAAAATATCCATGTAGAACAATGTTTGAACCTCCAAAACATAATGCATTAGTAGTACCTCTCAAATACTTGAAAATCCACTTTTCCCCCCCAATGTTCTTTACATGGATTGTTCATATACTTTCTCACAACTCCCACTGCATGTGCAATATCTAGTCTTGTGCACACCATCACATACATCAAGCTGATTACTCATACCATCATATATGGTTGTGATAATTTTCCCATCTTTGAGTAAAGTGCTAGATGATGTTGGTTCCACAATGTAGGTTGATCTGTTAATTCATATAAACCTTGAACAAAATGATTATTACAACCTGGAGGTACATATAAAGACAGAGACAACTGGTTCTTCCCAACAAGTCTCCATTTGTTGTGCCCCCACAACTACCCATTGAAATTCTTTGTCCCATATAATTTCAATGGATCCCCCTATAAAAATTGTATGCAAGCAATTTTATCACTACTAAATTGATTTGGTGTTGGTACAAGAAACTATTATTCTATACATGAAGTCTCAAGGTTACCCAAAGAAGGATACGATGATGAGAAATGTTTTAAAGATTTACTCTACCTTTGCTATCCCCTTTCTCTAAATAAATGAACTATAATTTATGTTGGCTTCCAAGGAAAATATTCAGTCATGTGACCATGCCCTAAGGGATATTGGATCATTCCTCATCAATACCTCTACACTCAGGATCAATCAACATGAAATTTTCAAATTCCTTTCCGAGATCCAAAATCTGATAGACTATCAAATGTTGTAAGATCCCCCAACTCAACCAGGGAACATTACCAAGTAGAATTCACATAAAAATAAAAAAATTCTCACTGGCTCATTTACTATAGCTTACCATCTACGATTTAATTCACATTATTAACCAAATTCTTATACCCATTATGAACTACATCTACAACATGCTAAATGAACATGAATGCAACTAATAAACTCATTCACAACAATAATATATCATTTACATACACATAGTTAAGCACGGTAATTGAACTCATGAAATAACTTAAGAAATAGACAAAAACTTATATTTTAAAACACTTGTGCAACCAACTTCTTGGGAAGGACGTTCCACCCAACCGTAGACATGTTGTTCTAAATCTCAATAGCAAGTCACCCTCGATTTGGGGCTAGGAATCCACAAGAGAAGGGTGTCTCTCATGGTCCACTCATAGTTCAATATCATTGTTGGGACACGATTTTGGGACCAGTTTTGGGAACTGTGCAACGTGCGCAAAAGAAGGAAAGATAGTTGGTGAACTTTTAGGACCAGCACTTGCAAGGGAAGGAAGACCGTTGAATCCGTTAGGAATTTTGGGTCCATGATACAGGATAGCCCTATTGTAATTGTATAAATATGTAAGGGTTTTGGGATAGAGAGTAGTCAAGTAGTGAAAAAGAGTCATAGTCGAGTAAGGATAAAGTCAGAGAGTAAGAAGTAGTGAATGTATGTGACATATATAGATAGAGATATAGGAGAATGAAAAGGGAATGATGTATGAGCGTAGTGCACACATTTTGTAATGGATTATTATAAATAATATAATAAGAAGCAGGTTGTTGTGGACATATCCCATATTGGATGAACCATGTTAAATATGGTGTCTATGTGTCATGATGTGTTTGGTTTTCTGTCTATTACGCACATATGATACATGTCTGTTATTTTGGATATGTTTACATGTTATTATTCTTCTACGCACATGATATAAGGTATAATGAGCCAACGTTAAGTATAATGGTTTTGAGGACTACCTCCCATCCCTTCATCACTACGAAAAATTGTTTCCTGCAGTTCCCATAGATACCTTGAGTGAGACTTCACCTACTTGCAAGTGATGCCGAAAGGGCTGCAGGTGATGCCAAAAGGGCTGGTATCTGAGGGTTTTGTTGGTGAATTCATGTTGAACCCTGGGTCTTCCCATTGCGTTCCAATAAATGGTTTCGTTCTTGGAACTGGGATCTGTGACTAAGTGGAATGTGGAGGCTGACTAAGGAAGAGATCAAATAGTGGTTAGATGAAAAGGAGTGTGATTTTCCAGAGATCAGAATAAGAACCCATAGATTAGTTCGAAGAAGTGGCTACAGATGTATGTATTTACAAACTTACATGAGATTTTCTTTGTTGATTTCCCGATAGTCTTGGCTGAGTGGTTATAGAGGTTAGCTAAAAACAAAAGAACATTTTGCACTGTTATTCGAAGGAATTGGATCCTTGATTTGATCCAACAAGTTAATACCATAAGTAATAGGATCTCGCATCTAGTTTATTTATGGTTTGATAGTGTATTGGGGGGTTATATTAGTGAGTTTTCTATAGATTTTACCTAGTCATATAGTGTTGTTGAAAGAGAGTTATTTAAAGTCCGCGTGGAAGATATTTGAAATTGTTGTCTACTTCGATCAAGATGATATTGTGTGATAAGGGTGTTATGAAGTTGGAATTTGATCACCCTAGTAGCTATCCTCCTTCATGCGCAAAGGGGGACTGGGAGCTGACTAGGGGATGGTCTGAGAGTATGGAAAAGAGGGATGCATGAAAGAATGAATAAGGAATGGACGCACTGAAAATGCTGAGAGAATAAGAACATGTGATGGATGAAGATATTAGAGTATTGTGTAGTGGAAAAATATTCCGATACAGTAGGAAAAGGGTTGTGGCTGATAGAGAAGAGCAGCAAAGTGATATTGAGGAAAAATACATTGGTTTAGTACTCCATATTGAAGTAATACCGCACACAGAGGAAAAGGAAAAAGATCATCAACTCAATTCAGCAGAAGGATATTCATTGCATCTCATTATCACCACTCAGTCCAGACTCTGTGTCGAAACCATGACACCTTGTGTGTCTCTGACATATGAAACTTTGTCGCGAACACTTGTAGTTAGTGAAATAAGAAAGGATAGAAGTAAAGGTAGTTCGATTAGTGGAAATAGTAAACCGAGAAAGAATACTACATAGTACACCATGAAAGGGTTAGACCCCACTTTGAGAATGCATGTCTTCCACGAAGCGAGGACAAAAGATCCAGAATAGTACTTATTTTTTTGTTAAGAAATATGGACTGTGAAGCAATATGGACTATGAAGAACATCCAGGATGACGATGTGAAAATCAAACAATTAGTGACGACATTCAGAGACCATGCATTGCTTTATTATATGAATTATCAGACCACTACACCTATAGGACAAGCTAGAACTTTGGAAGACATCAGGAAAGCCCTATTAAAAGAGTTCCAGAAACCAAAGTCTAAGTCGCAGTGTATTACGAAACTAAAAGAGATCAAGCAATTACAGAATGGATCAGTATGGGATTTTGATCAGAGATTCAAGATATTGATGGATCAGTTGACTTTCCATATTCCATACGAGCATCATAGGGAATGGTTTATTGTGGGATTATTACCACATATACGATGCCCATTGACACGTCAGAATATTTTTCCGCAATCAGAAGTGTTATAGATCGCCATGAAGTTGGAAGCATCCCCTATATGAGAAAATGGCACAAGGATGGCTCAGGTTTAGTCGTAGTTAGTATCATTGATGATTTAGTTGTAGGATCTTGCTAAAGGGAAGGAAAAGTGAAAATAATTTTGGTGTACCACATGCAAAAATTAAGGGCATCATAAGAACGAGTGTCCAGCCTTTAAATATTATTTGGCTACAGGAACCCCAAATCCTTTTGCCTCGGGAGAAGGGGTATGGTGTGAGATATGCAGAATGAAGGGTAATCATCCAACCACTTTTCCTTTGATGCAAAAGTATCAGAGCACTCCCAAAAGATTATTTTGTAATTTATGTAAGTCTTTGGTACATGAGAAAAAGCATTGTCGTGCACTAGATCTCATGAGAGAACGCACCGCGGATGCATATAGAGTTCAAGGAGATGATGGATATGAAGGAGGGGTACCACAATATAATACTCAAATGGGATACAATCAAGGAGGAAGAGGAGGATTCATAGGTCAGGGAAGAGGAGGATTCGACAAAGGAAGAGGACCGATTGTATTTTATAACTGTAACCATCCTGGAAATTTGGCACGAGATTGCACAAATATTTGTACAATGTGCACATATTGTATATAGTTGCATCATGTGATAGAATATTGTCCACAGATGATTATTAAATGGTAGGAAAAGAGGAACCATAACATGTATATGATAGCAGCAAAAGAACATTACGATCAACCAAGGGTAGCAGCAATTACGCATGGAGGAGAAAGAACTGGAGTTGATGCAAGGCAACAAAGAATTTGAATTGACCAGTGGATCAAGAAAGCATCAAAACCTCCTTCGAAGTTTGATCCTTGGAAACAAAGAGACAAATATAAGCAAACAAGGAAGGAGTTTTTAGAAACAAAGGGCAACATTGACTTTGCAACCTATGTATGACATGCCTCTATCCTATGACCACTCGATGACAGAAATGACAATAGAGAAGGCAAGTACTCTGAATTTTTTTTAAAGAGTTGTTTAGAACTAATGAAGGATGAGACTGTATTGAACGTGTTGTGTGGGATGATCGATCAGTGCACGCGAGATAAAGAAGATGTTGGATTATTTAGAGGGATTGTGAATCAATAATAGAGCAATTTAATCCTTTTTAACCATAAAATTCAAGTGTTATATCAGTCTAGCATTATCATCCAATAGTTGCAGAGTAAATAAACAATGAAAAAATGAGAAATAATACACATACACAGTACACCATTGTTTTTACATGGAAACCCAAAGCGGGAGAAAACCACGAAATGTTTTTTCTTATATGTCTTTAAGAATTACATTCATTGGAAGCACCAACTTCCTTTCTTTTCCAGCTGCAACTGGAATGAGGATCCAACCCCCTAGTTTCTCAGGCTACAACCTAAAGGAAGTTCCAACTCCTAAATTCTCTGGCTACAACCAGAAGGAGGCTACAACCCCCTATGTTCTCCGACTACAATCGGAAGGTGGCTACAACCACCTGTCCTTGCCTTGTCCAACTGCCTTAACATAGAAGTAGAATGATGGAACCATTGTCACACTATCACTGTGAGATATATTGTTGTAAACCTGTACCAATCAACCTGCACCAAACAAATTGTACCAATAACCTAAACTATGCATCAACCTTAACATAAACAAGTGCATCAACCATGCACCAACCTGTACCTCAACATGTACCATCAACGAGTGCATCCCATAACATAAACAAGTGCATCAACCATGCACCAACCTATACATCAACCTGTACCATCAACAAGTGCATCAACCATGCACCAAATATGTACCAATCATGCATCAAATACACATAAACTATGAATCATCAAGATGTACCAACATCATCAACTATACAACTCATGTATGTGCCAACTCATCAACTATTTGTCTCAACCATGTACCCAACATGTACCTCAACCAAAATCCCTCATCAATTTCATCATCCAAATCTGATTTGTAAATATTTAATAGACCTGGTGTATATGATCGCAAACCTTACTAAACTTTAACAACAAGAGACTAGCATTTTCATCAAACTTTACTTTAGTCTCACATGACTAATTTTGGATTAGTCAACAACCCTAACTTGAAATAATCATAACTATGTACTTGTAATGAATTGAGATCTGAAAATAGTACACAATGTTCTTCAGTGTCTTTTATTCAATTTCTCCAGGTTTCACTGCTTGGAACCTCTCAGAAAAGGAGTTATAGAAAAAATGGCATACCTTGTTGAATTCTGGATTATTCTAAAGAGCGAACTTGTAGAGAATGCCCCACATGGAATATGTGTTGTATGGATTTTAGAATGGTACATAGAATAATACAAACTTTAATATAACCAATACACTTGGTATTATTGAATTTGTATCTTTTATGAAGAAGTTATGACGTTTTTACCCGAAACACGTGTTTTAGACTAGTTTCAGGACTAGCCACAAACCCTATTTTCCACGGAGTGTAACTCCAAAAATACAATGACCCACAAGTTGAAATGTTTATCACGACTACTTGGATACATTTCCTTAACGAACTCCAAATTTCATGTTCTTAAACATTCTATAAAAAACAATATTGCGAAAATGGTGAGATGACCTGTATATAACATACCTTAGAAAGCATCATCAAACGAATTTATGCTCCTTCAATTTCGGCCTTCTTTACTTCACCTTCCTTCTGAAATTCGCCTTAGATATACTTTGGTTACCTCAGTCACTTATAGATATTCAATATGCTCAAGTGTGATTAAAATGAGATACCCTTGCCTCTTATTTATACTTTTATGTAGTTTCCTCAAGGGGTTACCTTCTAACCATCTTAAACCACTTTCCTTATTTTAGGGCTAACCCATTTCTAACCACTTGTCTAGTTAGTAATTTCTCCACTAACTTTATTATTTAAATAATTTATTTTGTATCCACTTTGACTTATAGTACACTCATCACTTCACTTTATTATTTAAATAATTTCTTCTTTGCAACCACTTTGACTACTTTGACCTTTTGGGGCTTCTAGATGACTCATGAGGGTTCTCCAACTTCACATGGCCATAACTCTCTAATCGTGAGGAGTTATGTGACATTCTACATACCATCATAAATGGAATGACATATACTATCCATCTAGAATATTCTTATTTAAATAATTTCTTCTTTGCAACCACTTTGACTACTTTGACCTTTTGGGGATTCTAGATTACTCATCAGCGTTCTCCAACTTCACATGGCCATAACTCTCTAACCGTGAGGAGTTATGTGACGTTCCACATACCACCAGAAATGGAATGACATGTACTATCCATATAGAATATTATTACCTTCAAATATATTAAAACTCATACCATTATACATCAAACAAACTTGGGTCCATTACCCAAAACTTTGTGCAACTGGAATTCGCTACCAAACTTTCTTCAAGGATTGACATCAATGACAACCAACCCAAATAATCAACAATATCCCCCTTTGGCATTGATGGAACACTCTGATGCAATACTAAATTCATATCACTCATGCTCCCCTTGTGACCATCACTCCCCCTAGAACCATGCCTCTATGCTCTTTCTCCAAGCATTTACCTTTGCATCTAATAAATCTCTCCACGTTTGTCATCAATGGAAAAGGTATATTTCCATCCAAGGCTTCTCCCCGTAGCTAAACTCTTCCTGAAATTGATATCCCAATATTAACTGTCATCTTTATGGTGCTTCCTTGTGTAAATATAAGACATATACGATAAGCATTCAAAATCATTCATTTTGGAGTAGAAATTACTCCAAGTATCTCACAAAGATACTCAAAGGCGTCCATCAGATGCAGGTTTGTAAAGAAGTATGTCACTTGTTATTTTTTTCCCACATATCCAACTCGGATGTTCTTCTCTGCAACCTTTTCCCGTAGAAAGTGATACTTTATTGGAATGTGCTTCATCTTGGAGTGCATCACCGGGTTCTTTGAGATATTGATGGCACTTGTATTATCACAATAGATTGGAATGGGCTCATCATACTCAACATGTATATCCAAGTAGAACGTTTCTCCATTGGTGCTTCGTTGGTCATCAATGCAACCTTCCCAATCCGCATCTGTGTAGGCAATAAGTGATAGATCCTTTCCTTTTGGATACCATAATTCAAACTCTTTTATTCCTTTGAGATATCTAAAAATCCTCTTCACTGCTAATACATGTGATTTCTTTGGTGTTGTTTGAAATCGTGCCACCTGCCCAACTTCTTGCATTAAATTTGGTCTGGAATTTGTCACATATAGTAAGCTAGCAATCATTGACCTATATTTCCTCTGGTATGTAGACTTTGAATCATCATCTTTGCTCAACTTGCAACTGGTTTGCATAGGAGTGGTAACTGGTTTGCAATCTTCCATTCCGAACCTCTTATCATTTCTCTGATATACTTAGTTTGAGAAATAAAAATTCCTCGGTTTCCTTGACATATCTGAAGAACCAAAAATAAGTATAGTTCTCCAAGTAATGACATTTCAAATTCATTCAGCATATCCTTTGCAAATTTCCAGCTTAACCTGTCATCATTACTTCCAAAAATAATATCATCAACATAAACATCAATTAATAAAATATTATCTTGAGTTACCTTGATGTAGAGGTTGTTGTCTGCACTTCCTTTTCTGAACCCTGGATGTTGTAGATATGTATCCAGTCTAGAGTACCATGCTCTAGGATCCTGTTTTAGACCATACAAGGCATTCTTCAATTTTCACACATAATATGCGTTCTCTGACAACTGAAATCCTTCTGGTTGTTTGATGTAGACTTCTTCTTCAAGTTCCCCATTCAAAAAAGTTGATTTCATGTTCATATGATACACTTTAATATTCTTGGAGCATGCATAAGCTAAAATCAATCGGATTGCTTCCATTCTGGCAACTGGGGAAAATGTCTCTTCAAATTTGATTCCTTCAACCTGTGCGTATCCTTTACATACCAATCTAGCTTTGTTCCTTGTAACATGTCCATATTCATTCAATTTATTTCTGAAAACCCACTTTGTGCCAATCACATTCTTATTCTTTGGTCTTGGAACCAATTCCCAAGTGTCATTCTTCTCTATTTGATCCAATTCTTCATCCATGTCCTTATTCCAAAATTCATCCTTGCTAGACTCTTCAAAACTATTTGGTTAAATCGTAGATAAAATCACTAGGTGCATTTGTTCTGGTGAACAGATTCTTCTTCTAGTCTCAACTCCTGCATCCTTGTTTCGATAATTTGATTTGAAGGATGATTCTTTTGTACTTGTTTGCTAGGTACCTTTGGAGGAACTTGATGAACTTTCTCTTCTACTTTTGTCTGATCTTCTTCATATTACTCTTCTACTTATTCTTCATCTTTTGATTCTTCTTCGTAAAGTTGTTCCACTGATTCATTTTCTTCTACCTTTGATTCTCATCCACCTGTCTCATCAATTGTTACATTGATGCTTTCCACAGCTCTGTTCAATCTCAGATTGTAACACTTGTATGATATCCTTGTACTTGAGTAACCAACAAGTACTCCTTTGTCCACACTAGAGTCAAACTTTCTCATTCTTCCATCTTCTCTTTTGATGTAGCATTTTCTTGCAAATATTCTGAAGTGCTTCACATTTGTTGGTCTTCCTTTCCATAGCTCATAGGGAGTTTTTTCATTGTTATTTCTGA
>ML786767.1:108355-125881 GCA_009831015.1 Picea engelmannii | reverse complement strand
CTTTAGTCTCACATGACTAATTTTGGATTAGTCAACAACCCTAAATTGAAATAATCATAACTATTTTCTTGTAATGAATAAAGATCTGAAAATATTACAAAATGTTCTTTAGTGACTTTTATGCAATTCCTCCAGGTTTCACTACTTGGAACCTCTCAGAAAAGGATTTATAGAAAAAATGGCATACCTTGTTGAATTATGGATTATTCTAGAGAGAGAAATTGTAGAGCGTGTCCCACATGGAATATTTGTTGTATGGATCTGAAAATGGTACACAGAATACTAAAGACTGTATTCTAACCAATTCATTTTGTTTTACTAAATTTTGATATGTTATGAATAAGTTATGACAGTTTTACCCAAAACACTTGTTTTAGACTAGTTTCAGAACTAGCCACAAACCCTATTTTCCACGGAGTGTAACTCCAAAAATACAACAACCCACAAGCTGAAATGTTTATCACAGATACTTGGATATGTTTCCTCAATGGTCTCTAGATTTCACAGTATGAATCATTCTAGAAAAAAAAATTATCGCGAAAATGGCGAGATGACCTGTAAATAACATACCTTAAAAAGCATTATCAAAAGAATTTATCCTCCTTTGAATTTAGGACTTCTTTATTTCACCTTCTCTCTAAAATTCACCTTAGATATCCTTTGGTTACCTCATTCACTTATAGATATTCAATATGCTCAAGTGTGATTACAATGAGAGACCCTTGCCTCTTATTTATACTTTTATGTAGCTTCCTCAAGGGGTTACCTTCTAACCATCTTAAACCACTTTCCTTATTTTAGGGCTAACCACTTGTCCAGTTAGTAATTTCTCCATTAACTTTATTATTTAAATAATTTATTTTGTATCCACTTTGACTTATAGTACACTCATCACTTCACTTTATTATTTAAATAATTTCTTCTTTGCAACCACTTTGACTACTTTGACCTTTTGGGGCTTCTAGATGACTCATGAGGGTTCTCCAACTTCACATGGCCATAACTCTCTAACCGTGAGGAGTCATTTGATGTTCCACATACCATCAGAAATGGAATGGCATGTACTATCCATATAGAATAGTATTATTTAAATAATTTCTTCTTTTCAACCACTTTGACTATTTTTACCTTTTGGGGCTTCTAGATGACTCATGAGGGTTCTCCAACTTCACATGGCCATAACTCTCTAATCGTGAGGAGTTATGTGACGTTCCACATACCATCGAAAATGGAATGACATGTACTATCCATATAGAATATTCTTACCTTCAAATATATTAAAACTCATACCATTATACATCAAACAAACTTGGGTCCATTACCCAACACTTTGTGCTACCGGACTTTCTTCAAGGGTTGACATCAATGACAACCAACCCAAATAATCAACAGAAGAACCTATTGCACAACAAGCATTTAACTAAGTACAGTGCATGAAAAGGACAAATAAGGAATTATGACTTAATGTGTAGGTATGAAACTATGATATGGATAATATCGTCTTGGATCTAGGATCCGATGTGAACGTCATTCCAAAGAAGACATGGGAAATGATGGGAAAATCAAAGTTGATCTAGTCACCTATTCAGTTGAGGACATAAAACCATCACAATATTGTTCCTATTGGAATACTAACAAGGGTGAATGTTAACATCGATGGAGTGTGCATCACACTACATTTTGAAGTGATCGAGATAGTGGATGGTAGTAAACCTTATCCAGCATTACTTGGAATCGATTGGAATTTCGATAACTAGACCAATATTGATCTGAAAGAGAGACAAATGATATTTGAAGTAGCATACTTGACATTTATTGTGCCATTGGATCCCATGGAAGGGAAGTGATATGTAGAACCGGCAATGGGAAAATAACTCGATAAACTTTATAATGTGACCTCTCGGATGGATGACTATATTAATCCTATTGTTGAGAGTATACTTAGTTGGAAAAGTATCAATTATTGCGCGTCAGATTCAGAAGAAAACCTAGAACATTGGTAGAATACGTTACATGAAGTATCTACAAGGAGATGTGCTCATATTACCCACGTTTTGCACTGGATTGGAGTTGACGTATGTGATCCCAAAAAGTATGACGGACTAACAGATGTAGATATTTTTGTAAAAGAATTTGAATTGCATATACCATAACAATAGATATTTTTAGCTTTAGATATTGCGTTGAAAGTGACTCCTGCAAGATGGTGGGTTGTGCATAAGGATAGAATAGATAATTGGTAGCAATGAAGAAGGTTTTTACAGGTTAGGTCCAAAATAGATACTGAATATATTGCGCAGAAGTATATTGGATTGAGTTTTCCTACAGATCATCTTACATAGTGCACTGCAAGATGGATCTCAGTACCTAAGTAGGAATAGACACACTTTTTTTTACACACTTTGGATATGATCCTGAAGAACTGGTATTTAGAACTAGAAGTACATAGAGTAAAAACATACTGGGAAGATTTGACTCGCAACTTCATGGTAACTTTGAATTTTGAAGATGATGCTCCTTTGGTTGACACAAATCTGCAGTTTATCAAGAACAAGATATTTACATCAGAAGACTTGATGAGACTAGTAACCTTATGTAGTGTGCCTAGATATTCTACGATTGTTCAAGAGGTTTTGGAATGCTACAACGTTGCTAGAAAAGACCAGGAAGACGAAGACCTGAGAAATTTACAAATACCATAAACTGAAGGAGAGTGTGCAGTAGAGGGTCCCAAGCTTGAATCTATCAAGTATGCAAAGCCGTTGAAAACACACAAGGTGAATATTGGTACAAAGGATAATCCCAAGTTCGCAAACAATGAAGATTACTGGAATGAAGAAATTATCGAGAAGATTGTCAATTTACTGCGGGAATACCAGGGCCTTTTTCCTGAAAACTTTTTCATAAATGAAAGGGATTGATGGGGAGCTAGGAGAGATGAGGATCCCTTTGAAGTCATATGCCTAGACAGTGAAGTAGAGACAATACCTATTGAACCCAGTATATAAGCAGAAAGTGAGAGTAGAAATAGATAAGATGTTGGGAACTAGGATTATTGAACCTATCGTAGATTCATAATGGATCATTATGATGGTGATTCAGGACAAGAAAATGTGTGGAATCAGAATTTATGTGGACCTACAAAAATTGAAAGATGTTTTCTTACATGATTTTTTTCCTACTTCGTTTACAGATGAAGTTTTGGAGAATGTAGGAGGACAAGAAGCCTACTCATTTACTCATGGATTCTCTGGGTATCACCAAATTAAGATTGCGTTAGAGGATAGGCATAATAAAACATTTGTGATAGAATGGGGGTGTTATCAGTATACATTCATGCCTTTTGGATTGAAAAATGCACCAACAGTATTTTCCCAAGTTGTTGCCGCAACTTTTAAATAATTTATTCATAAATTTCTAGAAGTATATTTGGATGATTGGATAGTGTTTAGTTTGTTGAAGGGCCATATTGAAACTATGTGCTTAATGTTGGACAGATGTAGATAGTTCCAGATCTCCTTGAACCTGGAGAAGTTTATTTTATGTGCACCATTTCGTATCTTGTTGGGTCATGTAGTATGTAAACAAGGACTTTTACTTGATCCTGCGAAGATTGTTGTTATTATTGATTTTCCACCACCTACATCAGTGTGACAACTGCAAGCAACATTGGGTTACGCGAGGTACTACAGAAATTTTATTAGGCAATATGTGCAAATCGCAGCCCCGTTGGAAATTTTTTTGAAGAAGGAGGTCAAGTTTCAATGGAATGTGGAATGTCAGCAAAGTCTGCATACTTTGAAGCAAAAACTAGTTACCGCACCAATTTTAGTATTTCCAGATTGGAAAAATAAATTCCATCTCCATGTAGATGCATCAACTATAGTGTTAGGTGCATTCCTATCTCATCCAGGGGAAGGAGGTTTGGATCATCCCATTGCATTTTCCGGCAGAAATTTTTCGAACCGAAAAGAATTATACTACTACAAAGTGTGAAGGACTAGGAATGGTGTATGCACTACAGAATTTTAGGCATTATTTTCTAAGATCACATTTCAAAATGAAAAAGATAATTTTGTCTTGAGATACATAGTTAATAAGCCATTGTTGGGGGGGGAGATATGCATATGGATTTTATTATTTCAGGAGTACTATTTTGAAGTGATTGTGAAACTAGAAAAATTAAATACAGGACCTGATCATTTGTCGCGTATATTAACAGGGGAAGATGCAGTAAATTTGGATGACATTCTACCAGATGCACACTTTTTCACAGTACATATGGTTGATGATTACTTTGCATATATTGTCCAATTCTTGAGCACAGTAGTATCCCCACCCGAATTTACAACTGCACAGAAGAAGCAATTAGTAGTAAAGGAAACATATTATCAGCTTATAGCAGGGAATTTGTATAAGTTAGGTGTGGATGGTATTCTTTAGTTAGTGTATCGGAGCATGAGAGGCCTATGATACTATCAGAGGCACGTGAAGGAGTTGTAGGAGTCCATTATGCAGGGAAATCGACACCTCAAAATATTTTGCACGTAGGAATTTGGTGGCCCATCCTTTATAATGATGCTAAGGAGTTCTATCATACATGTGATGTATGTCAGTGAGTTGGGAATCCATCTAGAAGAGATGAGATGCCTTTAATATCGCAAGTTACGTTGCATGATTTTGATAAATGGGAAGTATATTTCATTAGAAAAATAAACCCACGAACAAAAAGGTCAGGAGCAATATATATAATCATTGTGACAAATTATTTGACCCAATCGACTGAAGCAGAACCTGACAGAGATTCTATCTCTGAGAATGTTGTGCGGTTTCTATTTGAAAATGTTGTCACAAGGTTTGGATGTTTGAGAACCCTTATGAGTGATCAGGGAACACATTTCTTGAAAAAAAAAATTGTTACTTTGACAAAAGAATCTCAATTTCATCACCAGAAGAGCACACCTTATCATCCTCACGAAAATGGAATAGTGGAAGTGTTTAACAAGATCCTAGAGCATGCGCTGATGAATATATGTAATGTGAATCAATATGATTGGGACCTAAGGATACCTTTATTACTATGGGCATGTCATACTACATGTAATAAGTTGATAGGATAGACACCATTATGATTATTATATGGCCAGGAAGCATTTATGCCCATGGAGTTCATCATACCAAGTATGCGCATTTCCGCACTAACAAAGATTACAGATTTTGGTGCAGTAGAGAAAATATTGTCATAGTTAGTGGAAATAGAAGAAGACTGCTTCGTCTCAGGATTTCATCAGCAATTTCAAAAAGTGCGCGAAAAATATTGGCATGACAGACATATTAAACAGAAGAGTTTCCAGATATGAGACTTAGTTTTTCTCTACGATAGCAATTTTTTGCAGCACCCTAGAAAGTTCCAAATGCATTGGTTGGGTCCGTATGTGATAATATCTATAACAGAGGTAGGTTTTGTTCAATTGGATAAATTGAATGGGGAAATCATGGAAGGATTGGTCAACATTAGTTGGTTGAAACTGTATAGGGACAACCGTTCTTCCACACACTATCATGATTGCGTGGGATGTGTACAATAGTATCTGTATTATAGAAAAAGAAAAGAAAAATAAATAAAAGAGCTTGAGACAAGTCACGATAAACATCTAAAGAGACGGGAGAATTGAATTTCTGAATTGGGTAGTTTTCAAAGAGTCAAATTAGCAAAAAAAGAGATGAACAAGAGAATGTCACAGAAAGGAAGGAGAATTGAATTACATGTAGAAAGGAGAATTGAAGAGTCGAGATAAGGACCTGTGCAAAGGACGGGAAAATCATTAAAGAGAAAACATAATGGAGAGATGGTGGGAACATGTAGTCATAAATGAAAAATGGCAACGAGATTTTGATAGGCTGGAAAATCTAGACCACGATCCACCGGAAAATACGAAATTAATGCAGTATCTGAATGAGAATTGAATGTGAATAAAATTGAATGGGGATGAGAATCTGGGTGTGAAGAGGAAGATAACATCTGAAAACATCCTATAAAAGCAAACAAGAGGTGACGAGAAAGGGTTATTTTTGCATGAACATTTGAAGAGAACAGAGAGATGAAGAAGAGTCAAGTGAGTTGTAGACAGAGTTGAACTACAGAGAGCTATGGTGCCACTGAAAGAAGGAGAATCAACATCACAGACTAAGAAACCATGCAGTAAGAAGGCATCAACACCGATGCAGGAAGAAAACCCAAGAGAAGAGGCGTCATATCTAGTAAACGTTTCCAAAGCTTATGTGCCACCCATGAAGCCAACAGAAAAAATAGTCAAATTGCCCAAGGATTCGAAGTACGACCTAGTTACATCGATGATTCCACCTAGGGCCATTGTTGAGGGAGATATGTTGGGTGCAATAGGAATCCTGAAGTTTTCATACCATGACCTTGTATATCTAAAGAAGTTTCCAGAGTTAGCACCATAAAATTATCTGCGCACAACACTCAGATCGGACTCACTTGTACTCACGGTCAAGTCGTAGGAGTGGGCAACACAACTATAGCGAACAAGCATATTGAACCTATTGGAGATCCCACATTTTCGCGGAAGCACAGAAATCAACATCTGCGTCAAATTATTGTTGAGTTTCATCCACAGAGGGTTCCTATGGTTGGATAGGGAAGTGTCAATTGACACCCAACTTATTGCATGGATTATATGTGTTTCGTCAGCAGGGGAAAACCCACTACCTCTATTCATAGATAAAACTCATGAGAAATCATTAGCAGAAAGGATGAAGGAAAACTATGGCAAGCACAGAGGATCATGTGGATTAGACGTAGTGAGCATCAATCATGATTATGTCAGGTTTGTGAGGAAGGTGTTGTCTTGCAAGTTACTAAGGAAGTGTCATAGAGATCAGGTGCCATCAGGAGTAATATCAACAACCAAGAAGTGAGCAGTAGGTGTGCAGATGAACTGGGTGAAATTTTTGGTGAACCATTTCTTAACCGACTGTAGGGAATCACTGGAGAAAGGAACATAGTTCCATTATGCATGGTTATTAATCTTGATCGCATTAATTGCTTGGAGGGATTCAGAAGAAACCAAATTCTAAAGCCAAAAATGAGCTCTGATACCACATGTAAGTTTTAAACATGTGAAGTAAAGCAATGCATATAGATTCTTAAGCAAAACAGAAATTAATCAATGCCTCATCCACATAGTACACAGAGATTTATACCAGAAACCCTTAACCGAGAGAAAACCTTTCAACGCTTCATTGTATTAATTTCACCATTCACATTACAATATATATACAATGTTTTTATATATTCTGTAGATACCAAAACCCTAATCCCTTAATTCGGGATTAATTTAGAAAACCGCTAAAAATAGCAAAATCCGCTAAAATAGAAAAAACGCCCAAAAAAAAAACGCCCAAAAAAGAAATTTGGGGCATTGCCCCGAATGTTGCGCATAAATAGGGGGGCTATACATTCCCCCCCTGGGACCCCCTAGGAAGTGTCTGACGCACACGACACAAAGAACACTACTAGAGGGATTTTCAGACTGAGTTGTCGAATCTAACACACCCACACACACACATGCAAAGAATATAACACATACCCAACAGTGAGCATCAATCATGATTCTAACAGGTTTGAGAGGAAGGTGTTGTCTTGCAAGTTACTAAAGAAGTGTCGTAGAGATCAGGTGCCATCGGGAATAATAGAAGCAACTGAGAAGTGAGCAGTAGGTGTGCAGATGAACTAGGTGACATTTTTGGTGAACCATTTCTTAACCGAATGTAGGGAATCACAGGAGAAAGGAACATAGTTCCATTATGCATGGTTATTAATATTGATCACATTAATTTCATGGAGGGATTCGAAAGAAACCAAATTCCTTTAAGGTATGCATCAACTGTTCTTGTCAACGAGATATGTTTCTTTGTGGCATATCGCGAACAAGAACAGGAAAATGGATAACAACATCACCTTCTACATATATCAAGAGATAATCTGACAGTGCATTGAGGACACATCACGTATTCTACCTCTAATAGTTGAAGAATACAAATAAATTTCATGATTCAAGGTAGGGCCGCACCATATGTACATTCAAGGGAAGAGGGATATGGATCAACAATGGTTTCCGACTAGCTACACACTGACAGAACAAGATGTCAACCAGATTGTTAATGAATGGGAAGAAAAGTGGAAAACCCTAGTCCCAGAAATAGCACATAAGGAGACACAACAACTAGGGAAGGATCAAGAAGAAGAACATGAACATGAATAACAAGGGAATGGTGCAGGTGACACTCAGGAAACAACACCACACACTGGAGAGAAGAGAAAGGAGCATCCCAACGAGAAATCATCACATAAGGACAAGAAGAGGAAAGAATCAAAGCAAGTAGCTATCCAGCCTCTAACTGAGGATGATTTGGATAATATTGGGGATCATATCAAAGAAGTAACTAAAGAATAATTTCTTTGAGCTACATAGAAACAGGAGGAAATGCACATGAATGTGTAGGAGTAGATAACTACATTGCGCCATATTTTGGAATCAACCAAGATAGCGCCAGTCCGAACAACAGAGTAAGAACAGAAAAATAGCATAGAAAAGATAATAGATTCATGACCAACAACATCACAACATCCATCATCATCAGCAGAGTATCAAATAATGAATATATCTGCATAGGCCATAGAGTTCCCCATGACAGAAATGCAGGAGCCATAGAAACATTAATCCATATTGACTTAGTTCTATCACAGCTATTGATGAACGTGTTACACAGCTTGCAGACAAGCATTACACAATAAATCCAGTTGCACACAGAATCGACTTCTATAGATTTTTCCAAAGTAAATGCAGAAAATTATGCACTACAGGTAGAGTATAGTAAACTCATGTTGGAACCTGATGAGGTCGTGCAAAAAACAGCAAGGTTGCAACAGGAAATGTAGGAGTTATACAACAACTTCCCAGAGGTACCAATGGAAGTAGATATTCCCTTGGAAGAGAAAGTGACAAATATAATCGAATTCATCCAGGTCTTTCACATAAAAATAGTATATTTGGAAGCTTTCACAGCACTAAGTACCCCACTAGAGGAAAGGGAGCAACGAGAGAAGCATGTGTGAAAACCATAGAGAGCATTAGGATCTTAGATGAGGAATTTACAAATTTGTATGAAGAGAGTACACAAGTGTGGAATCAATTATTGGAGAATGTAGAGCTACAAGCATTAGAATAGAGGTTATAGACTGTGCAGGAGAAGGTGCGGAAATTCAAAGAAAAAATGAGCACTCTAACACCAGTAGAACAAATGACTGCCATACTTGAGAATAGACAATTGTACCTCAATATCAACCAAATAAGAGATGAACAACAGACTCTCATGTAGAATCTTCAGTTTCTACAGGAGGATTATTTTTGGGTGGCAGAAGAACTTGTTTTTGCACAAGGAAAAGTGAAGCAAGCAGTGCAAGATAATGTCGAGAAATTGAAGACCCCCATAACATTATATAAGGTTTATGTTTATGCACACATTATATAATCTTGCATAAGAAGGGATTTTGATGCAATAAGAAAAAGATAAAAAGAAGGTCGCAACTGCAAAGGAAACTTTTGAGAAGTTCATTATGATGTGGAAGGGAGCACAACAGAAGGCCTGAGTGGCTCAGGACGATCCATAGGTGAGTGGTGGGGGATTTTTTAGACAGGACTTTGGGACTAGTTTTGGGAACTACACAACAGGCACAAAAGAAGGAAAGACAATTGGCGCACTTTCGGGACTAGCACGTGCAAATGAAGGAATATCGTTGAATCCTTTAGGAGTTTTGGGTCCATCGATATGGGCTAATCCCTATTGTAATTGTATAAATATGTAATGTTTTTTGGATAGAGAGTAGTCAAGTAGTGAAAAAGAGTCGTATTTGAGTAAGGATAAATTCAGAGAGTAAGAAGTAGGAAATGTATGTGATGCAATATATGCGATAGAGATATATAGAGAGATAGGATAATGACAAGGGCATGATGTATGAGAGAAATGCACACATTCTTTAATGGATGATTCTGAATAATATAATAAGAAGTCGTTTGTTGTGAGCGTAGCCCATTTTAGGTGAACCATGTTAAATATGGTTTCTATGTGTCATGATGTGTTTGTTGTTATGTCTATTACGCACATATGATATATGTCTATTGTTTTGGATATGTTTACATGTTATTATGTTTATGCACACATGATATAAGGTATAATGAACTAATGTTCAGTATAATGGTTATGAGGACTGCCTCCCATCCCTTAATCACTGTGGAAACTCAATTCCTACAATTCTCATAGATACCTCGGGTGAGACTTCACATGTTCGCGGGTGATGCCAAAAGGGCAGTATATGTGGGTTTTGTTGGTGAATTCATGTTGAACCCTGGGTCTTCTCATAGTGCGCCAACAATCACACAACACATTGATATTATCCTTCAACTATCCCAAATTTCCTCCAGCTCTCTTCCTCTCGACCTGCCCAACCCAAGGAATGTACCCCTTTACTTCTCTCAACCCATTGGGAATCCCAATCATTTATCATCGTCTCTCTAGCTAAGGTATATAGGAATATCTCTTTTGGAAACTCCAAGGAACTCACTGCCAGAAAAAATAACCACCAGTAAAATCAACAACAACACTTATTGATATAGTGGAACTCACTCAGGAGTTCACTCTTCAGGCTTGATAAAATGGCTCTTCAATTTCCATCTCAAATACACTCCAAAATGATCCTTTATTCTCCTAAATTCTCCTAGCCTCCTTGCTCCAGCTCTAGTGTTATTTTTCCTTTCTTTCTCTTGTTGTTCATACCAAACTCCATGTGTAAAACATTCCTATGAAAACACATACAAATTTCCTCTAATTTCCTAAGACAATTGACTTCTCACTCTGCCCAATGTTTATTGCTTCTTCCCCATGATTTCCATTAAATATGGGATGTGCCTCTCACACCCACCTTCTTACATGAGTTTAATAATTGGCCTCTCTCACACTCAAACATAAATAGAAGGTTTCCTCAAAAGATAATAAAATTCAGAAAATTGGGTTTGGATTAATACTCATAAGTCATTTCCCCTTAGGTCTCTCTTATACACTCACTAGGCAATCTCTCCTCTTGTGGAAAACTCAGCCCCCATCTCTATCCATATTCCTAGTAGCTGGAATCACATTACTTTTATTAAAAATAGAAAATGCATTTTGCATATTACATCGCTTGGCCATAGCCACATTCGTATCTACATTATGCATTAATTAAAATAGGGATTATAGGGGGGATGTTACATTCCCACTCAATTCACAACACCATGTTGAATACCATATACAAATTTACATCACGATATTTATAAAATAAAACTAAATTATGAATTTTTACCCTTCAACAGAAGTCCCAACCAAAATCTCTTGTTCTTCTCAACCTGCTGACCCAAGGAATGTGCCCCCTTCTCTACCTTCATCCCATTGGGATACACCATTATTTTATCAAATCTATCATCATAGGTACCCAATAATTGGAGATGTGGTTTCGCAACTCTAGCTACCCAAAAATGGAGTCTTGCATTTTCAATTTTTATTTTCTTCAAAATTGGCGAAACTTTGTGGGTATTCCTCCTACATAGTTTCTTCAAGCTCCCATGTTGCATCTTCAAGAAAGGTCCATTGAACTCTTACCATCCCTATGTATTTTTTCCTATGAAATTTTACTTTTCATTCCAGGATGTGTACTAGTTCCACCCGAAAATCCCCTTCATTTTCCACCTTGGATCACAGTTCAATCAATTATGTGGTTAGGGTTAGGCATATATTTCTTTAATAATGATAAATGAAAAACATTATGCACTCTAAAGGATACAGTAAATGATAGGATGTATGCAAGTGTCCCTATCTCCTCTAATATTTCGAAAGGATCGCAATATCTTGCTACCAACTTTGGGCAGCAACCCAATCTTATCGAACTTCTCTTCGCTTTTACTTTAAGAAACACATGTTCTCCCACTTTAAAATCTATGCAAATTTTGTTCTTGTTTGCATAGATTTTTTGTCTGTCCTGGGTAGCATTTAATTTATGCTTGCTCCTTGTCATTTTCTCTTATGTTTTCTTTAAAAACTTTGGCCCAATGATAGCTCTATTTGTTGGATTATCCTAGCTCACTAGTGTGTTACATTTCCTTCCATATAAAGATTCAAATGGGATCATTTTTTATGAGGCTTGATACCCATTATTATAAGCAAAATCCACTAAGTGGATACAATATTCCCATTTTTATGGCTAGTCCATCACATACATCTTGAGCATGTCTTCAATTATCCTATTGGTCCTCTATGTTTGTTCATCCGACTCTGGGTGATACATTATATTGAGGTTCATATTTTTCCCAAAGACTTTGAACAAACCTTGCAAGAATTGGGATTTAAACTTGGAATCTTTGTCTAAAACTATTTCCTTAGGAACTCCATGTAACTTGGAAACTTCCTTCATGTAAATATCTGCAATATGTGTTTCCTTGTGTGTTGTCTTTACGGGAATAAAATGTGCTTCATTGTTCTAGGAAGCTTTGTAATAAATATATTGTGACCAGCTCCCATTTCCATTTTGGAATGGGAAATGGTTGTAGAAGCCCCATTGGATGTTTGTGCTTTGTTTTAACCTTTTGGCACTCTAGACATTAGGATATGTAGTTATCCACTTATTTCTTCATTCTTAGAAAAATTATTGGCTCCTTACAAATGTAATGGATTTCTGATATCACGGGTCCCCAACATATGGTACATTGTGCATTTCTTTCAACATTGTATTTTTCAACACCATGGAATTTGTCACATACACCTCACCTCTGTACAAGAGGATTACATCCTCTTTCAATTCATATTTTTTTTTTATTTTTCGTTGTAAATCGTTGTATTGTAATTTTTCTTTTATTTGCAAATAATGTTAATCTAAATTCACTACTTCAAGAATTTTATCTTTAAAATTGGTCTTGTACATGTTGATGTTTTAAACATGCAATTCATGAACTCTTCTATTGAGTGCATCAACCACCTGATTTTATTTTCTTTTGATATGTTTAATTTTAAAGTCATACTCACTAAGAAATTTCGTCCAACTAGTTTTCCTATCATTTAGTGTTGTTTGTCCAAATAAATGTGTCATACCAAAATGATATATTCTTAACTCAAATATCTTCCCCATGAGGTAATTCCTCCACATTTTTAATGCATGAATAATGGTTGCTAACTCTAGATCATGTGTAGCATAATTTTTCGCATGCTCCTTTAGTTTAATAGATTCAAAACATACCACGTGATCCTTTTGACTAAGGACCCCACCGAGCCCTTCCTTACACGCATTTGTGTACACCACAAAGTATTAATCCAGATATGTAATATTTAATATGGGAGAACTTGTTAAAATGTTTTTCAACTACTGGAAACTTTCTTCACACTTCGAAGACCATTGCAAATAAGTGATTAGGCTTGCAATTTTTGAAAATCCCTTTATGAATCTTTGATAATAACCCGCAATACCCATATATTATATGACCTCTGTCACATTTCTAGGTGTTTTCCATCCTCTAATATTCTTTATTTTATCGAAATCAACAGTTATACCATCTTCTCAAATAATATGCCCCAAGTAGTGAATCGTCTTTTGATAAAAGATGCACTTAATTATCTTGGCATACAATTAATGCTCCTTTAAAACCTTTAGCATCATTCTTAAATTATTTTCATGCTCCTCTTTGGACTTAAAGTAGATGAGAATATCATCTAAGAAAACAATTACGAACGTGTCTAGGTACTCCCTAAACACTACATTCATTAGACACGTAAAAATAGTCGGGGCATTTGATAACCCAAATGGCACTACTGTGAATTCATAATTTTGATACCTTGTTCTAAACATTGTTTTGTAAATATATTATTCTTTTATCCTTACTTGATGATAGTACCTGATCCCAAGTAAATATTGGAAAATATCCTTGCACCCTTTAGCTGATCAAATAAATCATCAATCCTTGGCAAAGGATATTTTTTCTTTATGGTGGCCTTATTCAGTTATCTGATATAAATACACAACCTTAAGGTTCCATCCTTCTTTTTCATGAAAAGAATTGGGTCTCCCCAAGGTGACACACTTGGGCATATATACCCCTTCTTAAAAACCTCTTCAAGTTGCATATGCAACTCTTTCAATTCTGTTGTGCCCATTCTGTAAGGTGTCTTGGACACTAGGGAAGCTCCTGGCACCAAATCAATAGATAAATTAATTTCCATCTTTGGTGGAAGTCCTGGGATTTCCTCCAAAACATCTTCAAAATATCTCAATATCGGATGGTCTTCAAGACTTGGCATTTTATCTCTAGCTTCCTCTTCCATATGGACTGCAAAAATCTGACATCCTTTCCGGAAAATCTTTTTCAGTTGCATGGCTAAAAATTATCTAACAACTACAGCTCTTGGAATGCCTTGAATTTTTCCTTGTTTTCCTTTCTCATTAAGACAAGTTATAGCCTTTTTTAAACAATCTAGGGAAGCATGGTGTTTTTTCAACCAATCCATGCCAATTAGACAATCATATGAACCCAAAAGTATAATGTTCACATCTACCTTGGTGTTGAGTCCATGCATGTTTATTGGACAATATTTAACCTCATTAATCTTTCTCTCAGCCTCTGTGGCTAACTGGACTAACCAATATTTCTTATGATTACTCCTTTGTAAGTGAAATATTTCAATAATGAGTTTATGTAGCTATGGATAGATCTAAAATCAATTAAAATCATTATATGTTGATTATTGATCTTACCTTCCACCTCAATCATGGGGGACTAATATTATGATAGTTTGTTGTCCAAGTCAACATAAATCCTTGGCATGTTTCCTCCCATGTCTTCCACTGTTTCAGCCTCCTTAATGTTGTGGAGAGTCCTCACTCATTCTCCTTTGTGAGGTAAGTCCCTATACAAGTGATTTCACTAACATCCCCAACATTGTACAAGCTGCTTCATGGGCCTTTTCCCAAAAGGATATGTTATGTTGTGTTCATTTTGGGCTGGTTTACATTGTTGATTTGATTGGGAACTATTTCTGAAAAAGGGTGGCTTAAAACCTTTTTTCCTTTGATCCCTCTTTCCTTTCATCTTGCCATCTCAAGTATTTTGGAATGTTGGCATCCCTTTGCATGATTTTATCTCCTTATAGTCTTTTCTAAAGTTTTGGGGTTATCATATTGTATCTTGTCACTGTAAAAGGAGGGTAACCCGCTAAGAAATATTTGTATTTTGACTTCCTCATCCTTTATGAACTCCACATACTTTAAAAATTCAAAGAATATTTTCTCATATTTATCCATTGTCATGCTTCCCAACTTGAGCTCAAAATACTCTTTCATTTTCCTCTCATAGTAATGCTCAGACACATATTTCTCTTGGAAATATCATTTGAAATGCCTCCATGACACCCTCTTCTCATTGAGATGCTTGGCTTTCTTAAGTTGATCCCACCACATGGTTTACTTTCCTTTCAAGTGGTAGGTTGAAATTATTGTTTCCACCCTGGAGGGGTAATCATGCAGCTGGAAATATTTATTCATTTCCAATAGCAATGCATTGGCTTCCTCTCCCTTCATATGCTCACCATCGAAAGTTGATGGCTTGATCTTCTTGATTTCACCTTGCAATATGTCTCCCTTAGGCCTTCCCCTTTGTCTCCTAACAAGAGACACACTTGGGCTAATCCCTAGCCCTAACCTCGCACAAGTTATCCTAGTGGATTTCCCCCAAGAATGATGGCACCTTCTCCTACTCCTTGACTGACTACCATTCCCATGTGCATCCCTCCTACTATGGGATTTGGATGTTGTCACTTATCTAGCACTAGCTTCTTGCTTGTTTCTAGAGACTTTCTTGGCTTACTTCTATAACATGTTCAAGATATGTAGTATCTCTTCCTAATGTTTCATAATCCTTTCATTATAAGCCCTATAAATATACACTTCTTTCTATTGGCTCTTCATAGTTACATTCTCTTCTTAGTCTCTTCTTCCATTAAACTCAATCTAAGCATTTCCCATGATGACATGAAAACCTCTGAATTCCTCTTCATGATTGAAGGACCCTTGGGCATATTCCATGGTTGTATTTATCATACAAGAACCAAATTGCCTTTCTGAACCTTTAAATTCTACATAAAATGTGCATGCAAATAATTTTTTGTTAGACAAAAATAAATACATACACAATTTTGGAAAAGAATGCATAAATTTGCCTACCCTTTAATGCCACCAGTCATATTCTTTTGATCTGACTGCAATTTTTACTTCTCAAATTAATTCTCTAGGTTTATAGATGTATTCCCCTCCTTAATACCTTTCCATTGACTATTCTTTTTTCCAAATTATGAGTTATTAGCATATTCCATGAGGAATCGATTCATTTTCTCTTCTCTTGCTTCTATAATATTTTAATTCATTTCGGTCAGTGGCTTCATCCATCGGGCCATCGAGCATTGGGGAGGTACCTCCCCTTCTCCTCATCGAGCTTCAACTCCAGGAACCAAGCACAAGCTACTGGGAAAGGTTTCCATTTTCTCCTCACCTCTGTATGACTACAGTTTGATCCACCGAGCACCATAACCCCATGGAACTTACATCTAACTCGCCACCGTAAACTCCTGGTCTATCCCATCGATCCACCCTGCATATGCCTCCAGTGACAACCTGTGATCTAACACTAGTCTGGATCGGGCCACTAGGCCACCAGCCATCGGGTGTCAATCAGAACGCTTATGATCCCATGGAACTTCAATTTGAATCCACTTTGATCCATCAGTCATTGTCCCACTAGACCACCTCACGCAACATTCAACAAAATAAATTATGATATGATTTTAGTCCACTGAGGCACTAGGTCACTTTCCACCGAGACATCCCCCCACAACCTCCAACCAAATGAATTTCCATCTGAATCCAATCTATCAGCTCATCAGGCACTAGGAACCTTAGCCAAAACTATATGTTGCACACGGGCTCCATAAGGTTTTGTTCCTGTCTCTTTTCTGTTGATTAGGGTTGGTTGTCATTGATGTCAACCCTTGAAGAAATCCCCGTAGCACAAAGGCTTGGGTAATGGACCCAATATTTTTTGATGTAAATATGACTCATTATTGTTTTTTCATGGTTGATAAGAAGTAAATATGGATGAACTCCAAAGTGGTCCCCTTATGGTGAAAGCCCTCACGGGAAGACACTTTGTGGAGTAAGAGAACCCATGCTTAATTATAGAATAATGAGATTAAGGAAAGTGATTTTTTAAGGGAAAATATCCTATATGGATACTTCTTGTCATTTCATTTCCGGTGGTATGTGGAACGTCACATAATTCCTCACGGTTAGAGAGTTATGGCCATGAGAAATTGGAGACCCCAGGTTTGGGTAATGGACCCAAGTTTGTTTGATGGGTAATGGTATGAGTTATGATA
>ML786767.1:68232-106898 GCA_009831015.1 Picea engelmannii | reverse complement strand
GCAGCTGGAAAACAAAGGAAGTTGGTGCTTCCAATGAATGTAATTCTTCAAGACATATAAGAAAAAGCATTTCGTGGTTTTCTCCCGATTTGGGTTTCCACGTAAAACACTGGTGTACTATGTATGTGTGTGATTGTTTATTTCTTACTGCTCATTATTAGATAATAATTCTACATTGATATAACATTTGAAGAAAAATTATTATAATTACACTATTGCTGATTCACCCCCCCCTCTCAGTAATCCAACATTTTCTTCATGCACAAGTCACAAAGGGGTTCCTTTTGTTTATAAATTATTCCACCGAACCTTTCCCCATTCATGTGGGATAAATAACATAGATCCCATATCGACGAACATGGATCCACACGGAACTAGATCGATGATAGTTTAGCGTCAAACTTGTGGAGGTATAAATTTTGATATGGTTGTCCAAATCAAGTAAATGACAGCTCATTGGAAATCCAATTCCATGGATATTATCCTGGACACAGTTTCCATGGTTGAATAACAACTATAAACCACAAGAATTTCTCCATCCAACTTTGTCCCGTAGAAAAGTAATTTTTACCCAAAGAAAAAATATGATTCAAACAAGTTTTGTTTTCATGTAGCAGGCTCTTGCAGGCCAATGTTACTACCTTTAGCTATGATACCATGATGTAACATCCCCCATATCAACCAGGGAACATTACCAAGTAGAATTCACATAAAAACAAAAAAAAATGTGTTGCCTCATTTAATATAGCTTACCAGCTATGATTTAATTCACATTATTAACCAGATTTCGATACCCATCATAAAATACATATACAACATGATAACTGAACAAGAATTCAACGAATGAACTCATTCACAACAACAATAGATCATTTACATACACAGAGTTAAGCACATTAATTGAACTCGTGAAATAACTTAAGAAATAGATAAACAGTTATCTTTCAAAACACTTTTGCAATCATTTGCTTGGGAAGGGAGTTCCACCCAACCATAGACATGTTATTCTAAATCTCAATAGAAATTCACCCCCGAGTCGGGGCTAGGAATCCACAAGAGAAGATCCTCTCACAGTCCACTCACAAATCAATATCGCACAACCCACTTGTATTCTCCTTCAGCTGTCCAAAATTTCCTCCAGCTCTCTTCCTCTTGACCTGCCCAATCCAAGGAATGTACCCCTTCACTGCTCTTAGTTCATCGGGTATCTCATTCATTTAACATATTCTCTATAGCTCAGGTAGATAGGAATCTCTATGTTGGGAACTCTAGGAAACTCACTGCTAGGAAAAAAAACAACCAGTAAAATCAATAGCAACACTTGTTGATACAGTGTAACTTACTCAAGAGTTAACTCTTCATGCCTAACAACCTAGATCTTCAATTTCCATCTCCAATACACTCCAAAACACTCCAAATTTCTCCTAAAGTTTCCTAGCCTCCTTCATCCATCTTTAGTGCTCTTTTTCCTTGCTTTCTCTTGTTGTTCATGCCAGACTCCATGTGTAAAAAAATTCTATGACAACACATACGAATTTCCTCTAATTTCCCAAGACAATTGGTTGCCCACTCTACCCAATGTTGATTTCTTCTTCCCCGTGCTTTCCAATAAATATGGGATGTGAATCTCACACTGACCTTCTTACATGAGTTTAATGATTGGGCTCTCTCACACTCAAACAGAAATAGAAGGTTTCCCCAAAAGATAATAAAATTCAGAAAATTGGGTTTGGATTGATACTCGTAATTCATTTCCACCTTGGGTCCCTCTTAGACACTCCCCAGGCATTCTCTCCCCTTTTGGAAAACTCATCCCCCATATTTGTCCATATTCCCAACAACTGGCATCACATTATTTTTATTAAAAATAGAAAATACATTTTTCATATTACATCGCTTGGCCATAGCCACATTCATATCTACATTATGCATTAATCAAACTAGGGATTATAGTGGGGATGTTACACATTCCTTCTATTAGGGACTAATCATCGGAAACAAAATGGTCATGCATTGTGCAAACTATCGATTCCAATGAAATATATTCAATGAACTTTTGTCGATGTACAAGAGCTCCACTATGTCATAAGGCATTTACCCTGTGACCTCGTGTCAAGAAGTGATTGTCCCAAAGGAACTAATACATGTCGTGGGAGTTAGACACATGTAAGTAGGTCCCTCACATAAGTTTTCATATTACTTTGTGATCCATAACTCACTGTCCAATTTAACCTTATCCAAGTGTTTAATCTAACCTGCATATAACGTTCCTTCATGGAAGCATGATTTTCGAGATATGGATTATTCCTTTAGGAAACTCGGGTCAAAACAAGTAATAACCATGCATATTTCTTTCTTCCAATTATCCATTCCCAATGGATCCTCTCCAATGGCACTTTCGGGATATATCATGTTGGAGCTAACTTTTCAGCATACCCTCCTCTCAGACAACTCATCCTGACGATTTTAATTTAAGGAAATTAAAAGATGATTGTTTAAACCTTAATCTTGATAAATGTTTTGCACATTCTAGATGAATGTAGTTCACGCACACTAATGTATAACATCTTTTTATTGGCATGATTCTTGATTTGATAAATGAATATTCCTCAAGGAATCTCCATCGAAAGGCATAAGAGTCTTGAAACAATCTGATATAATATCCTGATAGCCCCTTCCTAATAACACTGTCGAGGAACATTTTTCAAGTTAAAACTCTCGACCACAATGCTCCAATGCCACGCATTTAATAACACAAATTTGGAGAAAATATCCTTCTGAGAGTATTAATGGAAATGTACTTATCCACCTCTATACAAGATGTAACCCATTCGGCATTAATTGTAGAAGTTTTGAAGTAAATTTTAAGTGCCTAATATATATTTCGAATGCTAATTGATGCATTATTTATCTTTTATAAGTTTGAGAGAGATATGTATATTGTAGCATCAAGCTAGCCCAAGAAATCTACCGAATTCTAGATTAACAGGTATGTATATAATCTGATTTTAATCATTTACGATAATATTAACAACTTGGTAGACGTATTTTGGTCTTAACTATTGCAGAAGCCTAGAGAAATAGTATGTCACGGCCACAGACTAGAAAGGGGGAAATTCCTATGGAAAACATATCGGCACCTGTCAAGACACTGTATGATATTCTAATGACTAACATGAACTTCTTCAATGGAAGAGAACATTGTCTACGGTATGATGATATATACAAGATCTTCAACCAGGGAGATTTCTTGTCTAAAGATGAAGACCTTGAATCCTACCACAACATTATAAAAAGTGGTACACATGCCATAGCAGCTCATCTAATGATTTTCCCATACAATGAAGTCGTGAGGTTGTGTTTCACTCATCTTGATGAGGATATAGATACTATATTGAACGATTCAATCATTTAGTATAACATCCCTAAAACTAGAAGACATAAGCAGTTGTTATCACCTCTAAGAATCTGCAGTATCCCTAAACAAGTCATTCTTAAATAAATTTGGGAAAGATAATGAAGAATTCAAATAATTTATGGAAGGTTGGTGGAATGATGAAGTAAGACGTGTCAAGAAGGGAGAAATGATAATACCTACACAGTATCTAAAAAGGATTTATAGAATAATGAGTAATATGATATGTAGGTTATATGGTGAGGAGACAAGTACTCATTTTTAAATGGAGTGGTTTATGATGGTGTATATCGTGGTCAAAACAAGGAAAGTCTTCAACTAGGCACAAATCCTCACATTCAACATTTTCATGAAATACAAAGAAACTACAGGTATGAAAAAAACTAGTTTTTTCATGTCGTCTTATCTCATAGATGCAATATCTTCTGCTCTTTATTTCCCTGCTTTAGGATGGGAATGGAGCCCCATCCTCTAACCTATCCATATTTACTATATAGAAACGTGGGATAATAACTAAAAGAAGTGTACATATTCTCTCTATGATTGTTTCTTATCCCCTCTGTTTATCATAATTTTTGGACTCCCACCCCATAGAATATCACATGGAGCTCTAGAAACCTTGAGAGACATTGGAGACTAGTACATAGGGAAGTATTACACTTATGTCAGAATTATGGGTTTTCCCAAGCCCCACACCTACTGCCAAAGTATGTTCCTGACAAGTTGTTGACTAGGAAAATTTCCTATCAGGGGATAGAGGAAGGAATAACATCTTTCCTGTCAGCAAGCAACAAAAATTTGTGGCCCAAATTCCCTTTGAATATCAAGAGGTACATATTTTACAATGGTCCTCATGAAAGGAAAGAAGTCGAAGCTCTACAAGTAATATGCTTATGCATAGGAGAGTCCAAAGGACATGAACCGAGAATTCTGGTGAGTGAACATATCAAGGAAGTGTGATTGACACATCATGTAATACATGAAGTAAACTATGTAGAAGAAATATTCAAAGGAGCATTTTTATTTGGAGACGTATTGAACAAGTTATAATATGAGCCAGCAAGGGAAAAATTACAAAGAGAAGAGGATGAGAAAAGATAAATATCCAAGGATAAATTTTAATTGGTTCTAGCTAAATACTGGGAGAAGCGGGATGTAAAAGAAAATGAAGAAGCAAGGAAAGTAGATGAGATATTGAATAAAACCATGGAAGCTGAAGAAGAATTCTAAAGAAAGCAAACAGAGCTCGAAATGGATAAGAAAAAGGAACAAGATGAAGCCAAGAAGAAGAAGGAACAAGACAAAAGGACACCTAAGCTATAAGACGAGAAGAAACAGGATGAATCCCTATGAAAAAAATTTGAAGAGAATAAAAGTGATGTTGAGAAAGAAGCAAAAACATAGTACAATGCAAAGAAAGAGAAAAAGGAAAAACAAGAAGAATAAATACAAATAATGGTTGTTGAGGTAGAACAGAGAAGGAAACAAGAAGAAGAAAATAAAAAGGTTGTTGAAGTTGAGGCAATACAAAAGTCCAAGGAGGAAGTAGAGAGAGAAAAGAAGTGAAAATTGGATGAGGGTACAATTGATGCAACAAGCCCAAATTTCAGCATAGTTAACATTCCTATTCATGAATGCACCCCCCTTAAGTAAATCCTACGGAATTTCTCATATTGTTCTCAAGTGTTGGAATTGGAAGATGTTGTAGTAATTTTTGGTGAGTACTGTTACATCAACAAAATGAAAGGTATTGAGAAGATATCAAAAAAGAGTAAGAGAGAAAAAAACACCTCTCATCCAAGGGTCTTCTGAAAGGTCCATTGTATGGAAAGTAGGTCCAAATACCAAGAACGACACTATGAAAACTGCCTCATCTCTTAATGCATTTGCAGCAGCTAATGAAATGTCAGTATATGAATTATGTGTTGCATTAAACACCTCCCAAGATAGAGTAGTTTCATTGGAAGAAGTGTTGAGAAAACAGAGGGATAATATAACTGATGAAATCAAAAGGGAAGATAGTATTATAGAGAAGCTACACAAAGAAATGGAAAAGGTACTGCAAATTCAGAGGGACAAACTGAAGGAAGAATTTGAGGGAAAGACCCATGTAGATGAATGTATACGCAAGAAAGAGTTAAATTCTCTTAAGTTAATACATTCACAAGAAACAGATCAGTTGAATGCAAACCATGCGCGGGAGGTAGAAAAATTGCAAATAGAACGCCTAGAAGTTAGAAAGTTCAGAAAACAACTGGAGCATAATATTATTGGGTGAGAACAAGACAAACAAAAACTTGAAAACTCCATGAAAGAAAGCCAAAAAGGATCTCTCACCTTGGAAGTTGTAAAATAAGAGACCAAAACTACCAATAAAGAGATGAGAATGGTACAGAGGGAGTGTTTTTTTGTATTGAATAGTATTCAAAGGAACATGGATGACCAGATAAATCTATCACATCAAATGGAAGAGATGAGGAGAAAGTATCAGAGAGCACATGATGCATTTGACATAATCATAGATTGGAAGAGTGTGTATCATGAGCCAGCAAGTACTTTTCCAATCTACAATGTCAGACAAAAGATAAAGAATCTAGACCACTTTGATTCACGGAAGCCCCTTATAGAAGACATTGGAAGAATACATAAGATAACAACCAAATCTTGCAAAATATTGTCGAAATCCTCAGATGATTTGCTAGAATAATTTGCCTTTGAATTCATGTTGAACCTAGATGAAGTAGCTCCTAGTGAAATAAGGATACGAGTTGTAGAAACTAAAAGAGATGCCAACCAACAAGCTATTGAGAAGATCACAAAGGTAAATAAGGAAGTCTTAAGTGAACAGTTGATAAAACCAACAAGACTGATCACAATGGCCAAAGACTATATAAAGAATATTGAACAAAGTCTAAAACTAGAAGTGACAACGAAAACATATGATGGTGAGATGGACTTAGAGAAGATGCAACTGGACATGCTAGATGTAATCTTGAAACATTATGAATTGTGGAAGGAGTATAGAGATTCTATGGAACTTCAAAAAATATCGTGATCATTGTATCTTGTAATAGACCCTTCTTATTTTGATCATACTAAAATTGTAAAGTCTAAGTAGAGAATATGAAACAATGTGTTGTAATGGTCATCTGATAGGATAACAATTACAGAATGTGGACAATATCTCTTGTTTTATAAAAGAGAGAAATGTGAGAAACAGAGGACTTTTTCCCATTATATGTTGAATATAGTACTACTACTAATTAATGATAAAGAGCAAGAGCCAAATTTCATAAATTTGTGGTTTAGACAAATGTGTATGAGATTTCTCTTTATGTATTTGCCTCCTGCTTAAGTGTTACAGATATTTATTGTGTGAACTATTTCTTACCCTTGTTCATGATTCTTATGTTTTCACTTATTTACTTATGAGTATAGAACTGATTTTATTGATATAATATGAAACTAATTGTTAATATATATATAGAATTGGTGTGTTCACTTATTACTATCATACATGAATTATTTCTGGTGTTGATGATATCATTTTACTTTTCCCATACCATTTTAGTTTACTCTTGATCAGGATAGGATAGGTTAGTGGAGAGTTAGAGTAGCCCCATATTAGATAGTTGTAATAAATAATTTAAGTCATACTTGAATTCATATGAGAACATTTTGTTCTCATATTCATAATTGAAAATATTTTAGAGTGGCAACCAGACCCACATACTAGTTGGAAATGCTATTCCAAATGAGAGTAGGTCTAATTGGGACCTGTCATCGGGAATTATCCCTTACCTTCCTGACAAGCCATTTGAACCCATCAACACCTTCATCACAAGGAAGATAAGGAAATGAAAAAACATTTCCATATTACGATCTAGGCCAAAAATACCAAGATAGATTCTCTATTCGATTCTTGTTCATTGGCCAACATCATATAAAATGATCTGGTCAGCGAGCTTAGGTTGGAATTCCATGATTATCTAAGACCATATCCATTGGTATCGGTGAATAAGGGTGTAGGGATTAAAGTCACTAAACAATATAATATCATGTTTGTTATAAGTGAATATTTTGTTGATGAAGTGGACTTAGATGTAGTACCCCTTAACGTGTGTGGTGTAGTGTTTGGAATCCCCTACAAGTATATAAGGGATGTGATATTCATGTGGAGAGAAAATCAATAGTTCATAATCAAGGATGGGAAGTCTTTCATCGTCAACGCACATAAATTCAATTCAATATCTCTCTGGTAAGTGCTAACCAAGCGAAAAAGTTGATTAGTTCTAATAAGAAGTATGTATTGTTTTTATTAAGAGAGACTCAAGCAAGGGAGGAGTGTTTTATAAGCTTAAATGGATTCCATCTAAGAGGGAAGTGGATCATGAGATACAATTGTTTCATGACTCCCCACTACCAAATATTAGGTTGTATAGACAGACTATTTTGGAAGAATATGATGTGAAGAAGAAGCTCGAGCATAGTAATTTGACCAACAAATTCACTTTGTGAGTCACCTATCATAATAGTACCCAATAAGGATGGGACTTTGTGAATGTGTATCTACTATATAACTTTAAACAAGATCACACTCAAGAATAGTTACCCTATGCCCAATATTGATTATTTGTTATACCAATTGCACCATGCCAAGTACTTCACCAAGTTGGATATCAAATTTGGATACCACCAAGTATGTGTTAAACAAGAACGCACCTAGAAGACCAAATTCAAGACAATTCAAGGTTTGTATGAATGGATGGTCATGCCTTTTGGTTTGTGTAATGCACCACCTACATTTATGTGATTAATGAATGACATATTGTGTCCCTATTTAGATTCATTTGTAATAATGTATTTGGATAAGATATTGGTTTATATATCTACCTAGGAAGAGAACATATAATATCTCGTGTAGGTGTTAGAAACTCTAAAAAATAATTAGTTTCTGGCTAACCTCATGAAATGTAAGTTTTTTGAACATTCATTGGTGTATTTAGGGTACGTGATCCATGGATACAAACTCAAGATAGATCCCATGAAGATGGAGGCCATCATCAAGTGGCCAATTCCTACTAATGTCATTGAACTTAAGATATTTCTTGGGGTATCATGGTACCTACAAAATCTCATAGAATCCTTTTCAGTGGTAGTTGCACCATTCCATGCCGTAACAACCAATGGTAATAAGTTACAATGGGAAAATAATCAACAAAAATATGTCAATGAGCTGAAATGAAATATTATTCAAGCACCAGTTCTCCCATTTCCTAACTTGTAGAATATTTTGAAGTGGAGATAAATTCAATTGGGTGTGCTATGGGAGAAGTTCATTTGATGCAAGGAGGTAAGTTGATATCCTATCATTCTAAAATATTTCATGGGGGAGTCATAAACTACCCTACCTATGATAAGGAACTATATGCCCTGGTTCAAGCTATTAAGAAGTGGAAAAACTATCTTCTGGGAAAGGAAACCATTATTCACACCGATCGCCAGCCACTGTAGTATTTGCAAGCCCAGAGTAAACTTCAACAAACTAGACACTACAAGTGGATGGGATTTTTGCAACAATTTCATCTAGTCATCAAGTATAATAAGGGAAACAATAATAAGTTGGAGGACATGCTTTCAAGTCCACCCACATCCATGATTATAATTTTGGGAACTCTTATGCACATAGATCCTTTCACCCATGATGCATAAAAAGAGACATACACAAAAGATGATAACTTTAAAGAGGTGTTTCAGCATATACAAGGCCAAATTCATGTACAAGAAGGTGGTGATAAGGTTTATTATGATCTACATAATGGATTTCTCTACAATCTAGACAAGCTCTTTGTTCTAAAGGTGAAATATTGCATCTTATTAGAGATGCTCACACCTCCAAGGATGAAAGAAATTTTCGCGTTGGGAAAACAGTTTCCAACTTATAGAGGTGTGTATTATCCTAGAATGCAAGAATATGTAGGTCAATATATTAGAGGATGCATACTATGTTGCAACAACAAGATCGGTAATAGAAAGAAAGGTTTATACCACCTCTTACATGTACCTATTCAAAACTAGGAAATAATTTCCATGGATTTTGTGGGTGGTTTTCCAACAACCAATAATGGTCATGACTATATATTTGTGGCAGTTGACAGGTTCAGTAAGATGTGCATTCTCATCCCTTGTAAAAATATCATCGAAGGACAAGAAGAAGAAAACATGTTCTTTGAACAGGTCTAGGTGCACTTTGTGATACCAAGGAGCATCATCTCAAACAAGGATACTAGATCTCTCAATTCCTTTTAGAACACACTTTTGGAAATGATGGACACAAAGTTGAAGATATCTACAACATTCCATCGACAGATAGATGGGAAAACATAAGTATTCAATAGGAATTTGGTTCAACTTTTGAGGGTTTACAATAAGAAGCATCTAAAAGACCTGGGATGAAAATATGATCTACATGAAACACTCTTATAATAAGCAGTCCATACTTCTACTAGTAAGACCTTTTTTGAAACTTTCTTTGGGTATCACCCTTCGATTTTGTCTATGGACAATAAGGAGGGGTGAGGGAAGACATCATAGGAGAAGTATTGGAAGAAAATAATTTGTTGAAAAGATTAGGCAGATCCATTTGCAAGTATATGAGACATTGAATAAGTGACAAGAAAAGTACAAGGCCTAACATAATCATCATAGAATAGATAAATCATTAAAAGTGGGATACAAAGTTTGGTTACAAGTGAACAAGGAAAGACTACAAGGTTCTGGTAAGAATATAAAAACTCTATGGTATGGTCCTTTTGAATTATTGGATAAGGTGGGTGATAATTCCTACATGCTCAGTCTACCCCCATACATGTGCATTTATTTGGTAGTAAATGTGGAGAATTTAAAACACTATTAGCCTTCCATGTTGTATCAGGGAACTAAGGAGCAGTTCCTACCTACCATAGACAACTTAGCACCAGAAGCTCAAGAAGATTTTGTACAAGATACAGTTTCTCAGAAGAATTCCAAAACTACCAGATAGGAGCACCATGGCCTTTAGCAGATTGAATTGAAAGGACAACTTCTAGGCAAGGAAAAATTTTACACTAGGGAGAAGGTAGAGGAAAATTTTCCTCACCTCATTCAGTAAAATAATTCAGAGACCAAAATTCTCCCTAAATGGAGAGGTATGATCCAAATTGGATAATTATATAATTTTTCATCTATATTGGTATTTTTTGGGTGGAAACGTTACATTAATTGGCTTGTGGGGCCAATTTTTGTGGTAGGTCCCAGTTTGGAGATTTGGGATAGGGAACCTTCTAGATCCATTTTGAGGCATAAATGGAATTTTTTGGGGCAAAAAATTTGTAACCATATCTCACATCCCCTTGATGTTGTTATACACACTTATACCTTTCCAACAGTGGAAAAATCACCTTAAGCAGAGCTCGTATGCAAAAGTTATGCCTCCTGCAAGTTGACCTACCTTGTTGGCCACCATGGTATGAGTGGATGCCACATCATCCCCAATTATTCACATTTGTGGGGATATCCACGTGTAATTTCAAGAATATTATAGAAGGTCCAAAACCTTATCACTAATTGAGGGTTGAGGATGTGAAAACCCTATCCCTAGATGGCTATAGGATGATGTTAAATACTGGGTCACTAGGAGAAGAAAGGGTTCCATTCTTTAGCATTATACTTGTTTCATAGTTTAGAAGAGCTTATAGGAGTGGTATTTTGAGAGCATAACATAGAAGGTAGGAGATTATATAGAATCCATCCATGCCACAGTGTCAAAGGAAACTCCATAGTGAGTGCCCATTTCTTTGTACTTTCTTTTCATAACTAAATAAAAGAGAGTAGAGAATAAGCATCACCTTTAGCTGGGTTTTATCCCATATCAAGTTTCTTAGGATACATCTTATGTTCTTTTGTGTGGATGGTGTGTTCATTTTCTTATTATATATTTTTCATATTTCAGTCATTTTCATAAATTTGAGCAATAAGCTAGTGTTAACAAATATGAGATATAAGGAAATAAACGTGCATGATAAAACATTTCAGTATAATATGAGATCTGTTGTGATGAAATGTTCCTATGAAATATCCACCATAGTTTACAGATCATATTGGTATCAAACTAGTTTTTTTTAGGTATTTGTGGAAATTTGCAAGATCCAAGAATTGGGCTTAGAAGGAAGTTGTAGAAACCTAGCCATGGCATATGAGTCTATTCATAAAAATGTTGAGGATGCAGTAGAATAGATATTTTTTAGGCTAAAAGAGAAATTCGTTGATATCTCTTGCAACATGCCCCTCCTCATTGTGGATCTAGCAAACAAGTTTGAACCTTTCAGGGAGGTTAGTGTCTCTAACTCAAAATTTGGATCTAATGAGAAACCGAGAGATAGTGAAGACATCGAAAAGGAGTCAAGAAAAGATCTTAAGAAATAGCATCCAAGTTCTAGTGCCATCACTCATTCACAACATCTATTTAAAATGATAGTGAAAGTGGACATAAAACCCTATCAAGGTGAGATTGATGTTGTTAAGTTGAATCTTTGGTTTCAACAGTTAGAAGTGTATTTCAATGTCCATAACATAGATGAAGAGTAGAAAATTTCATTTTCCTAACTGAAACTAGAGGATCGTGCATTAACATGGTGGGAAATCCACACGAAGACACTTAGGGTAGAGGGTGATCTGCCAAAAACTAAATGGGAGGATTTTAAATCCCTCATCAAGTCCCAATTCTACCCTATTGGTTATGTAGAGGAACAATGGATCTGTTGACATCACTTCAGGAAGACGAAAGGGTAGAGTGTGCAATACACCAATGAATTCACGAAGATGGAGAACATGTTGGACATCTCTCCTAAGAACCTAGACATACTCCTCAACTATATGGGCGATCTAACATTCATTTGCAAAAGCAAGTGATTCTTTTCAAACCAAGGACTATTGATGAGGCATATGTGAAAGCACAATATGTGGAGAACATATGCCATAAGAAAGGACAGACAAGTGGTTCTAAATAAAAATACCACCAAGATGCTTCCAAGGAGGAGAATAATAACTTGAAATGAAAAGAGAAGAAGACGACGGTCATTACACACTAGTGCAAGGATCCAAACAACCACTTCAATAACGATGGTCATAATGAAGATCGGTTTTGGAAGATACATCCAGAGTTTAATCCAAAGAACTGTAATAAGGATGCCAAGAAGAATAACATGCTAGGAAATTATTCTAGAAACTAGGTAGACAACAACTCATATATGGATGAGAATATTGTCTACACTACAGTACAAAAGGAGATTAATTTGAGTAGCCTTCATCACAAGGAAGAGAAGGAAATGACAAAACTCTTCCATATTAAGATCTAAGTCAAAAATACCAAGGCAAATGATCTATTTGATTCTAGCTCATGGGCCAACCTCATAGCATATGATCTGCTCAGCAAGCTTGGTTTGTAATTTCATGATCATCTAAGCCCATATCCATTGGAATGGGTGAATAAGGATGTAGATATCAAAGTCACTAAACAATGTAAGATCAAGTTTTCTGTAAGTGTACATTTTATTGGTGAAATGGATTTAGATGTAGTACCCCTTAATGTGTGTGGTATAGTGTTTGGAAGCCATTACATCTATATGATGGATTCAATATTCATGCAGAGAGAAAACCAGTACCACCCAATCAAGGATGGAAATTTCTTTATCATCAATATAGATAAAGGCAAGTCAGTGATATCTATGGTAAGTGCTAACCAAGCCAAAAATTTGATTAGTTCTAGTAAGAAGTGTGTATTTATTTTCTTAATAGAGAGTCATCCAAGAGAGGAATCAATAAGACTAAATACATCCCTAGGGGGATGTAGAAAAGAATAAAAACAACAATTGGAGGATTTGTTTCATACATACAGAGGAGTTTTCTATAAGATTGAAGTGTTTCCACCTAATATGGAAGTGGAGCATGAGATACGATTGTTTCTTGACTCCCCATTACCAAATATTGGGTTGTACAGATAGTCTTTTTTGAAACTAGATGAAATGAAGAAACAATTGCAACAGCTAATGGAGAAGGGATTAATTTGACCAATAACTTCACCTTGTGGGTCACCTATCATCATAGTATCCAAGAAGGATGGTATTTTGTAAATGTGTATTGACTACAAAGATTTAAACAAGATCACACTCAAGAATTGATACTCTCTACCCAGTATGGATGATTTGTTAGACCATTTGTATCATCCATGTGCTTCACCAAGTTGGATCTCAAATCACTATACCATCAGGTACTTGTTAAATAAGAAGACACCTGGAAAACCTCCTTCAAGAAAAGCCAAGGTTTGTGTGAATGATTGGTCATGCCTTTTGGTTTATGTAATCCACCATCTAGATTTATGTGATTGATGAATGATGTATTGTATCCCTCTTTAGATTAATTTCTAATGGTGTATTTGGATAACATATTGGTTTATATCTCTACCTAGGAAGAGAACATCTCACATATCATGCAGGTGTTAGAAACTTTGAAAAATAATCAACTACTTTCTAACCTCAAGAAATGTGAGTTTTCTCAATTATCATTGGTTTATATATCATATGTGATCGGTGGAGGAGAACTCAAGATAGATCCCATGAAGATGAAGTCCATCATCAAATGGTCAATTCCTACTAATTTCACTAAGGTTAGGAGCTTTGTTGGGGAAGCATAGTACCTATGAAATTTCATAGAATCCTTTTCAATGTTAGCTACACCACTCCATCACATAACAGCCAATGGTAAGAGTTTCCAGTGGGGAAAGAATCAACAAAAATATTTCAATGAGATGAAATGAAATATTAGTCAAGTGCTAGTTCTTTCATTACCTAACATACAAAATTATTTCGAAGTGGGGATAGATGCAAGTGGGTATTCTATGGGAGAAATTTTGATGCAAGGAGGTAAGTCAGTATGCAATCATTCTAAAATGTTTCATGGAGTAGTACTAAGCTACCATACCTATGATAAGGAACTATATGAACTTGTTCAAGCTGTTAAGGAATGGAAGCACTATTTTATGGGAAAGGAAACCATTATCTACAATGATCACCATCCACTATAGTATTTTCAAGCCTAGAGTAAGCTTCAATAAACTTGGCATTACAAGTGGATGGGGTTTTCGCAACAATTTCATCTAGTCATCAAGTATAAGAAGGGTAGCACTAATAAGTTGGAGGACACACTTTCAAGGTCACCCAAATCCAATATTACAACTTTGGGAACCCTTATACATGTGTATCCTTTCACCCATGATGCATACAAAGAGGCATACACAAAAGATGAGGACTTTAATGAAGTGGTTTAGTAGCTACAAGGCCAAATTCATGTAGAATAAGGTGACGATAAGGTTTATTATCATCTCCAAAATGGGTTTCTCTACAATATAGACAAACTCTCTATTCCTAAAGGTGAAACATTGCAACTTATTAGAGAGGCTCACACCTACAAGGGTGCAGGAAATTTTAGTTTTGGGAAGACATTTTCCAACTTATACAGGTATGTGTATTGGCCCATAATGCAAGAAGATGTAGATCAGTATATTAGAGGATGCATACTTTGTTGTAGTATCAAGCATGGTAATAGAAAGAAAGGTGTATACCATCCATTGCATGTACATGTTCCATGTATTAGGTGGTTTTCCAACAACCAAGAAGGGTCATGACTATCTATTTGTAGTAGTTGACAGGTTCAACAAGATGTGCATTCTCATGCCTTGTAAAAATATCATTGAATGACAAGAAGCAACAAACATGTTCTTTGAATAGGTCTGGATGCACTTTGGGATACCAAGGAGAATCATCTCATAAAGGGATACCAGATCTCTCAATGCCTTTTGGACGACACTTTGAGAAAAGATGAATATGAAGTTGAAGAGATGTACAACATTCTATCCACAGATAGATGGGAAAAAATAAGTAGTCAACATGACTTTGGTTCAACTTTTGAGGGGTTACAATAAAAATCATTTGCAGAACTGGGATGAAAATATGATCTAAATTCAATACTCTTATAATAGAGAAATCCATACTTCTACTAGTAAGTCCCCTTTTGAAACTTTCTTTGGCAATTTTCCACCCTTGTTGTTGGATATTGTCTATGGAAAACAAGGAGTGAGGGAAGACATCACATGAGAAGCATTGATACCGGAGAAGTTTGTTGAAAATATTAGGCAAATCCATTTTCAAGTACATGAGACACAAAAGAAGTCATTGGAAAAGTACAAAGACTGACGTGGTCAACATAGAACAAATAAATAGTTCAAAGAAATATTCCAAAGTGGGAGACAAAGTTTTGTTACAACTAAACAAGGAAAGACTATAGGTTCTTAATAAGAAGATCAAGGCTATATGGTATGACCCTTTTGAAGTATTAGAGAAGGTGGCTGATAATGTATACAGGATCTATAACATCCCCATTTTTAATCCTCATTTTAGCAATGTATAATGTAAATACAATGTGTGGTTGTGGGTCTGACAATGTAATATGTAAACATTATATATAGAAAATAATAAAAATAAAATGTATCATTGGATGCAGATGGACGCAGACGGAGTAATGGGGTCTAACTTTCCAGAAGAGAGGGGGGATCCAAGGGGTCCAAGAGGGAATTATTCATGGTATTAATCCCAACCCACTTTCTAAAATTAGTATTCTGTATGAACCTTTAATTTCCTTTTAAGTGTATAAAATCCCCAATCATTGAATACATGTAAGAGGTTTGGTGTGAAAGTCACATCCCATAGTTATTGTGAGCATGGGGCTAAGTACAATCAACATTGGGGAATGTGAGAGTCAATAGACATGGGTAAAAGGGAAATTCGAATGGATATTGTGAGCATTTTTTACATGCATTTTTTGGAGCAGCAAGAGAGGAGTGTGTGCTAGAGCTTGAAGGAATCCATAGTGGGTGCTATGGGAAGCTTGTTGGAGCTGTAAATGCTTAAAGAAGAAATTTTTTAGGCCTGTAGAGTGATATTTCTATGTGAAAAGTTACTATAGAGCATTGATTTTGTTGTTGTGACTTTTCCTACGCGCAGGGAAAGTTATAAGAACCCCCCTAAATCCAATAAATTTATATGTAATAAATAGGTGAATCCCCATGATTCATAGGAAAAATTGAAGTCTATTTTATCAATAATGTAATATGTTTATATAATTTTTTGGTGAATCTTTCATTGAATTATATAATCTTGTAAAATCTTGGCAAGTTTTTCATTGCATTATAAAATCTTGTAAAATCTTGGTGAATCTTTCACTAAATTATAAAACCTTGTAAAGTCTTTGCGAATCTTTTACTAAATTATAAAACGTTGTGAAGTCTTGGTGAATGTTTTGATAAAGTATAAAACCACATATAATAATAGGAAATATATTCATTAAATTATAATATACTCATTTTCCATGTTTGGAAGAAATATAGATAATTTTCCCCTCCTCCAAACAATGTTGTAAGCATCAGGGGTTGTGTTTGTCAAGGTTCTTATTGTACAGTCTTGCATACTCCTCTTTTAACTTTGATCGTATTTCACCACAAATTTCTTATATATATTGATCCTAACCTGCACTTCTCTCAAGATTAGGAGAGATTAATCTTTGCTCTACCACTTCTATTTGTATTATTCTCACAATATGACCATGAAAACTATGAGAATCAATGCTAGGCAAGTCTAGAGAACTATCATCTTAATATTTGTTTGACTTAGCTTCTTTGTGGTGAGTATTTTCATTTGTTTGTCTCTTAATGAAATCAATAAAGCATGTATTTTGTTTTCTAAAAAAATAATAAACAAATGAATATAGGGGAGAGATAGAGAGCTCACTATACTATTCTAAATTTCATTAGTTTCAAACATGAGTTGGTTCAAACTATCAAGTAATTTGTTGATTTGATTGTTTTATCTTTCTAATTAATCATAGTTTTATGATAAAATGGATTAGATCATACTTCATATTCATTTAACAATAAATAAGTATCACTATTACTTTGAAAACAATAGGTTGATGGTAGCATACCCCCACACTAGATATGTTGTATATTACAAAACATTTTTAGACAAGTTGTTTTAGTAATCAAATATAGAATAAAGAGGAAAAACAACACCATAGAAATTGTCCTTGATTTGGTGACCAAAGATATAATAAATAGAAAACATAACTCCATAAGAGATATACAACTGAGTTATTATGACTTCTAAGTAAGGACTCATCATGTTAATGGGATAAAGATGAGGACTCAACAACCTACATGGATTTTAGATAGGCTCTTAATGAGAGAAGCAACACTTCGTCAAATGATATTTCTATGGTGTTATTCTTTCTCTTTATTATATATATTTTTACTACATAGGAGTGCATATTGCATCTCTAGCCCATCTTAAAATAAATTAATTGTAAGAGATAAAAATAAAAGTATTTGGATCAATATGTTGCAATACAACAACTTCATTAGCCATTATGTAGTCATTCAAGTCTTTCAAGACCTTCTAATGGATGGCATGTAGAGAAGATTTTGGTAAAATGCTAATGATATAATTGGGACCATCAAATCTATTTTGCATGAGATATTTTAAACTACCAAATTCGTGTTGAGTTCCAAACCTAGATCATTGAAACATTTTTACTCAAAAGGTCTAGGTCATTCAACTACAGTATGCTTGTATGGATTAATTGTAATAGTTGGTATTGCGTGTACAGGTAATCTTATCCATTACGTTGAAAATTCTATGATTGTGTTGAACTTGAGTAATTTTGTTTGATGAAAACATTTGATATACAATGAAGAAGTTGAGTTTGATTACCCAAATGGAAATTCCATTAAATGCAATCAACCACATATAACCATTTATTTTTCTTTGTTTGTTTGTTTCGTGAGGAGATTACTCTTATTGTTTCCCTCCTTTGGAGCATGGAAGGTGCCCATTCTTCTCTCTTACTTTTGTGATTATCTATATTTTATGATTTTAAATGTCATCTGAATCATAAAAATCGCTAGATAGAGGGTGGGACCCATAAGCACTAAATCTAAGGTTATTTCTGTGGGTTTTGAGTATGAAGGTTCAACCATCTTAACTTATGGAGTGTTTTAGTAGATTTGGGAGAAAGCACTCGGATGCTAAAAGATTTTTCATAATGTGAGAGATATTTCAGATTTCAGATTTCGTATATGACCATTCATTTTTTGAAAAAGGTTTATGTCTGTGTTTATTTCATCTCATAGTAAAGCTCCATGATTTTCACATGAAGTTGGATGGCCTTTTATTTTCTAGATCAACTCATTCCCATTCTAAGGATATGCTCATATGGGTAATTAAATATTTTCATCTTGAACATTTTGTAATTTATGTTTAATTGGTTGTTGGTCATGTTACTAGAAGTGAGAAGTGAGAAATGGAAATTAAATGAGAAACGAGGGGTAGAGTGCTAGAGGGTTCTGTGGTTAAGAAATGGTATCTCTGTGTGCATGCTTTGCAACCCACTTAATGGAAACCCATATGTTGTGCCCGCAAAAACTCCCATTCAATTTTCTTGTTTTAGTGAAATTAAATGGGCCCCCTATTAAATTTTTGCATAAGTTATGAAGTACAAAGAGAATTTCCTCAAGTTTGAGAAATCTTGTATTATTTATAGAAGACTTTGTTTCTCTCTTATTCACTTACGATCTCCTCTTTCATATTTTCAATTTCATGACATCAAAGTGTTTGAAGAATGATCATTAAATTTGATCCATATTTATACCATATTTATTTTGGATTCATCTAATTTCGGTTTATTCTCATGTGCATGTTGGTTGCACGATAATTCCCAATATGCAAGCCTATTAAATTTGATCCATATTTATACCATATTTATTTTGGATTCATCTAATTTCGGTTTATTCTCATGTGCATGTTGGTTGCACGATAATTCCCAATATGCAAGCCTATCGGGTTTCCTATTCAGGAATTTACATTTGGAAAGTCAGTTTATTGCCTTAATATTTTTCTAAAAACCGAAGGTTACAATCCTGTTGGGCCCACCCTTTCGAGTTTTCCTTGTTTAATTAAAATTTTCATGGTTTCCCAAAAGCCACATTATGCAAGCCTATCAGGATTGCCTCTTTGAAATGTCAAGTAACTCTTTTAGAGGGTTCTCCTGAAATATGAAAGTTGCAAGTCTTGGGGGCTTCTCTTTTTGAATCCACTCCATCGGAAAGTCCATTTGTTATCGCTTCATGTTTTTCCTGAAATTTGAAACCCACAAACCTATCGGGCTCGCCTTTTTGGATCTTTCCTATCAAAATGTCACACAGTATTTTCCCGAGGATATTTTTCCCGCAAGGTTTCTCCCGTAAATATTTTCCCGACTTAGGTGTTTAAGTTATATTGTTTTAAGGTATTTTAATCGTGTTTATTATAAAATATTTGTATAAATGTATATAACTTAACATGGTGTTATGAACCCTTGTCTATTAAGCTAGACCCAATGCATGTTTTTATTTATTAAACCTTTTAGCACTCTTCCTGAGGCCAAGTCCCAAATATTCTTTTGGGGAATCTTTGTCAAGCTTCTTGATTGAACTAACACTCTTCATCCCTCCAAATAATTCTTCCTAAAGAATATTTTCCTAAAGGAATTCTTCTGAAGTGGAGGTCTATCGAAAAGCTTATTTTTCTCACAAGGCATTTCCCCACGAGCATTTTCGTGATAGAACTTTTAGTGAATTAATGCTTCATATTATATTACTTTGGGAACCCTTAATCACATGTTACTAGAAATTGAATATATGTTTAATTTTATTATGTGAAATTAACCTATTTCAATCTATTTCCCTTGTTAAGCACCTACTTATCACTCTTCCCAATGTGATACCTCTGAATATTTCTTCAAGGAATGTTTTTCATGTTTTCTTTCGAATGGTCACTCTTCACTTTTCAGAAAGCCTTTTTCCGAAAGGATTTTTCCCACAAGCTTGTTTTTCCGAAAGGATTTTTTCCAAAAAGGTTTTCCCGAAAAAGGATTTTCCCGCAAGCATGTCCTTCCAAAAGGATTTTTCTTGCAAGATTATTCTTTCAAAAATACATATTCCCACAAGCATGTTCTTCTGAATGCATTGATGGCCCTGTACATTTCCTGCCTACTATGAGTTTGAATCCAAATTCATTAATAAAAATAAGAAAATTGGTGAACAAGTACTATTAACGTAATTCAAGCACTTAATATCTATTTTTAGTTAAAGTGTTAAAAGAAGTCTGTGAAAAATCTCTTGCGCTAATTGCGAATTCTTGTTTTTGATACTCTGCCAATTTACAGTGATTTCAAGTTCTATTACAAAACCCTTACAACATTTTAAATTCTACAGGTTTTCAACAGCACAAAATTTTGAGAGCACAAATGAGAAGGGTAAATCCATTTGCTGAGAATGTTTATGTGCAAGGAAAGAATTCAGACAACTTTCTACTAATAGATACTAGTCACCACAATGGTCTTCAAAAATTCTCCACATGGGACAAAATTTACAAAATATTCGTCAAGGAAAATTTTCCATGAGACAATGAGGACCTAGAGGTATGTAAGAACATCAATAAAAGTGGTTTTTATGCCATTGTACCTCAGCCTTCCATAACACCTTACAACGATGCAGTTAGATGGGTTTATTCTCATCTAGATTCAATCACGTCTATAATGCTAAATGAAGAAGGAATCATGATCACCTCACCACTGCCTGACGACATACATAAAAGGTATCAACTACAAAAACCCGACATATAATTGAACAAATCATTTTTGGATACCTTTAGAAAGTAAAATCCAAAACTAACAGAGCTAATCAGAGAGTGGTGTGATGAATACAAGTCCTTCACTGTGAAAGATAGTAGAATATATCTCATTTAGTATTTCAAGGAACCCTACTAACTATTGGAAACAATAATTTGCAGATTGTATGGAGAGGAAGGGTCTACACATTTCAATATAGAATGGGTACCCATCACACATTATTTATCTAAAGCAAGGCACATATTCAAGTCATTCCAGATACTATCGGGAAACATATTTGAAGCTACCACGGAGGCTCCAAGGTTCAAAAAACCAGGTTTTTATATGTCATCCTATCTAATTGATGTTATATGTTCTTCAATTACTTTTCTTGCAATGGGTTGGGACTGGAACCATAATTTACCTCTTGTGCACATATACTATTCTAAGTTGTGGGATATTAATTCCAAAAAACACTTTTATGATATATGTGACCACTTTGTGGCACCCATGTGATTTTTTATTTTCAATCAACCCCTACATATATTATCACATGGAGCCATTGAAGTTATCAAGGATATAGGAGACTAGTATATGGAGAAACACAATACATATATCATGGTGCTAGGGTGAATTTTTCCTCCACATATACTACCCAAATATGTCCCAAACAAAGTAATTATGAGGGACATTGCATATCAAATAGTGGAAGTAAGGATTAATGCATTTTTGACTTTTAGTTCCAAATGACTATGGACAAATTTTCCTCTCAAAGTGGGAGCCTTTATATTACTAAATGTTCCCCATGCCAAAAAGGAAGCATCAGCTCTCAAGGAGTTTTTTTTTTGTACAAGTGTCCCTAGAGTTCATGGTCCCAGAGGCATGGTAGGAGAACATCTTATAACCTTGAGATTGATATCTCCCTTCCAACAAGGTCCAAACATTCTGGATACCCTATTCTTGGGAGTCATGGCCTTTGAAAAAGTCTTAGCTAATATCCATGACATCCAAGAAAAATAAAAGATACATGTTGACCAAGAGAAGAGAAATAAAATGGCTAGTGAAAAAAGAGAGTAGTTCCTAGCCACTGAAAAACAACAAGAAGAGGCCAAGAAAAAGGCTCAGGTAGAAAAAGAAAGAGAACATGAAAAGAAGGCTTTAGAGGTAGAGGAGGAATTGAGGAAAAGAGAGCAACAAAAGAAGGAAGAAGTGAAGAAGCAGTAAGAAGAAGAAGATGAAGCCATAAAGAAAGTAGAGGAAGAAAATATTAAATCATAAGAAAGGAAGAGAATTGAAGATAAGAAAAATGAAGAGGAAGCAACTTGAAAGGTTGTAGAAGAGGAAAACAAGAAAAGTGAGGAAGACAAGAAGAAAGAAGAGGAAGAGAGGAAAAATAAATAAGAGGAGACAGTTGAAGCATAGAGACAAAAGAAGAGGAAAATGGAGGAATACAAAGGAAAAGGGGCTAGCCCTAGCACTGCAAAGGAAATCACATTGTTTGATTCTCCTATACACCCTAGCACCCGATTAAATAAAATACCAGCTAGTTTCTCTTATTTTTCCTCTCGGTTGGTAGGTTTTGATGGTGTTGTGGTACCTTTGGGATAGTATTTTTTCAACAAACACAAAAGAGGGATTTCCAAGAGGTCATCGAAGAGATAGAGGATAGAAGAGGATCCCAGAAAGGAAACTCCAAACAAGGTAATTGAATGGAATCTTGGAGAACAAGATCCCCAAAAAAATCAAAGTAATACAACCTCTACTCTAAGTGAATTTGTAGGAGGCAATACTATCAATGTTGATGAAATCAATGCTTTGGAGGAGTCCTATAAGACCAAAGTGGTGACCATAGAATAGTATTTGTAGCAGAAAAATGGTCAATTAGAAAATGAATTCAAAAAATTGGAAGACCAGAAGGATTAGCTTCATAAATTTGAGATAGAAACTCTCAAAAAGGTACATGCACAAGAGATGGAAAAGTTAGCAGCAAAACATAAAGAAAAAATAAGTCTTTCTGAGCAGCAGAAACATAGAATCTTGGAATTAGAAACAAAGTACAAATATTCGAAGCCAATCTAAAAGACATCATTAGATTATCATTAGGGAGACCCATGCATTGGAAGTTATAAAAAAATAGGCCAATCTTACCAATCAAAACATGAGAGAGGCCCAAAAGAGCTTCTTTAATGAATTGAATGAGATCCAATATTTCCATGAAGATATAGACATGTTATATGACCATATGGATGAGAAAAAGAGCCAGTATGATATTGATCAGCATGTGTTTGATAAGATTTTTGATTGGCAAGGCCTTCACACAGAAACCCCTATAGATATTTTTAGATTAACCAAAAGAGAATACTGGAAAACTCAGGTTTTTTTGGATAGCTAGAAGATATCATTTGAAGACATCAAGGAGACCATAGAGGTTACCACCAAGGCTTGCTCTAGGATTTGGAATTATGTTGGTGACTTATTGGTATTTGAAATGCCAATCATGGATTATTTGAATCAGGAAGGCCCTAGTAAATTGAGGATTGCAAAAGTAGAGTAGAACAAATATTATAGATATCAAGTTATTGATTAACTCAAGGAGATAAAAAAATAAATTTTGAATGAGTATTTGATAAAACCAGTCAAGTTGGCCACTGCAACAGACACCTACGTCAAAAGAGTTCATAGAGATCTTAAACGAGAAGTTGTTGACATGATATATGATAAGGATTTGCAAATAGAGAGAATGAAACTGAACAGAATTTAAGAGATAACCAAAGCATACAACTTATGGACCACCTACAAGGCGAAGCTAGCTTTTGAGAAGTCTTCATAATTTTGTATTTATGAACATTATATGTTGATAAATTAAATTGTAAATTTTATTTGAATTATAGATAGGATGAAATTAGTTGAAACAAAGAGATGAAACTGTGACCTTGGAAGTTACAGAATTTTAAGAGACTCTCTTATTCTATAAAAGAGAGCTCCATGTGATAGAGTGAATAATTTTTCCCATTGTAACATTTGTGATACTCTTATCTCATGGAATAAAGGACAGAAGGCAATTTTTTCAGCCATGAATTTGTTCAGTTGTGTATGGGACTTATCTACATGCGTAGTTGATTTATCAGTTTCTTGAATGATATTTCATATGAACTCTTTCTGTATTTATTTTTTAAGAAAATTTTTCATTTGTGGTTACTTATGGATACAGTGGTGATGTTGCAAGTGTAATATATAACTCTTTATGAGTTACATCAGTTTCATTATGATTTGTAATACATAACTCTTTATGATACATCCTTGATCCAAAATATTATTTTAAAATATAAATACAATCTTGTTATAAGATGTTGTTGTGGAATTTAGAAGATATATCGCAATAGGTAACCCTAGAAGAGGAGATAAAATGTTAGCATAACAATAAGATGTACAAAACATCCTTTGAGATGACCCAAAGGAAGCCTTTAATAATATTAGGATTCGCTTTTAGGGTTCATGTCATTAATAAAATTTTACTTAATATAGTCCATTTTGATAAATCTCTAAATATGCACACAAGACAGGATTAATTGTTTTGTTTCAATGATTGCATGACTTTGGATTAGACTCTAGAATAGTAGGATGGATTTCAATACGGAAAGTCATTTAAGTATATTTATTGAGAGATCAATGAGTGAACCTTTAGTTTTTGCAATGCTTAAGATGCATTAGTCACTAAAAATGGTGTGCTAAAAAAAACCATTAAGTGTGACAGTGTAGCAAAAGAATGGTTCTAAATTTCCAAAAGGATGGACACATTGAAGAAAAAATCCATGTTGCAATTATTGCAAGCATTCTCGGCACTCCAAGGATAAATGTTGGAAGATACATATAGAGAAGCACCAAAATTTGAGTGTGCCAAAGTAGAGAGAAAAGGAAATATCTATACATGCCATGCATCAAAAGGAATTTATTTGATGGAATTGTGCATTGTGAATGTGTTGAGTGAGAAATTATTCTCCATTAAGTTCCATATTAATAAGTATCTTGTAACAAATTAGTTGTTGTTACTAGTGGCCAATGAGATCTTATCTTGGAAGTAGTAGTGAAGGATTCAAAACCTTCCTACAATTATGCATAGTTAACCCTAGTCCTTGGTTTTGATTGGTAGGAACAAGGACTTGTGCATCCCAACGCAAGTGTAAGATAAATTTCATCATCTCATCTAATTATATTAATGAATTAGAGTTTAGTGTTGTTTTATTTTATGTATGTGGTGTGGTTCTTGGAAATCCATACTTGTGGGATAGGCATGCTCTCTATCAAAGTCATTTAAACTAGTACATACTTATTGAGGATATCCAAAGTCACTCATTGATAGCACAAAGGATCCAAAACCCTTAGTACTTGTTTCAGTTACTGAGGTGGACAGATCAATCAAATCTCCAAGCTAGTTTTCCCTGCTAGTATTGCAACCCAAGAAAGAGAAGAGAGTGGCACTCTTAAAGAAAGGGCACACGGACCTTGAAGAATCACCATGCATAAATATATATGATAAGAAAGGTAAAAGGATTAAATGCATCTAGACAAGTTATCAATTTGTTATTCCAAGTTATTTCAAAAATACCATGGAATGCCTCTTAGCTATGAAATATAGCACTTTGTGGACTTGCAATAAGGAGTTGTTCTCCTGAATAAGGCATTATGTAGACCCTATTTGTTGGGAAATGAACAGATTAAGAGCCAAATTTGAGAGATACTGGACAAAGGCTATATTCAACCTAGCTCATCTCTAAGTGGGTCAACAATAGTTCTTACTCCAAATATGGTGCATGGATAATGTGCATGGACCATTGACTCTTAGAACAAAGAACCAGTATCCATTGTTGTATGTTGATGAACCAATAAATGAACTTTAGATAGCTAAGTATTTTAGTAAGATCAACTTAAAATAATGTTACAACCAAATTCATATCAAGTTGGAAGAGATATGGAAGATCACTTTCAACATGTTCCATGGACTATTTGAATGGTTGGTGATGAATTATGGTCTTACTAACTCCTTTGCAATGTTAGTGGGAATGATGAATGAATTTCTCAGACCCTATCTTGACTCTTTTGTAATCATGTATTCGAATGATATACTTGTTTTTAGTAAAATTTAGAAAGCCCATTTGCAAAAATTGAACCAAGTTTTTGCAACATTGCACAAAGAGAATTTACTTATAAATTTGAATAAGTGGACATTTGGACAAAAAAAATTACTTATCTTGAATTTTGTGTGAAACGAGATGGACTAAGAATCGATCCAAAAAAGATTCCAATGATTGTCAACTAGACACCATTGAAGAACAATAATGACCTATGAAGATTCATGGGAATGGAAATTGACCTAAGGTTTGGTTCATATAAACTATTAAAGTTTATATAACAACTTACGTGCTACAAGAAATACAAACATATTTAGCATTCTAAAGGACAACTTGTCTATGCTAGCAAATAGGATGTAACAAGAAGTTAAAAATTGCTACTCACAAAGACACTTTTGAGATTGAAGATATGGTCTTTATCTAATTTCACATCTCCTACAACCAGATATTTATTCGGTAAAAAGGTAAGACCAAGATTCAACCCAAGTTCTATGTCCTCTACAAAGAGAGAAAAAATGGATGATGTGGCTTATGCACTAGATATTTCTAACAAGGAAATACTACATGACATATTCCATATTTCTTGTTTAAAAAAACAATTTGGGTAGTGAGGTGGTTACTCAAACATACATACTCTCACAAATTAAGAGTTTAAGCTAACACAACAACCAAAGAACATCCTTGAGGTGAATGTGAAAAAACTGTTGGATTACTGAGAGGGGGGTTGAATCAGTAATAGAGAAATTCAATCCTTTTTAACCAAAATATGCTAGTGTTATATCAATGTAGCATTATCATCCAATAATTGCAGAGTAATAAACAATGAACAAATGAGAAATCATACACATACACAGTAAACCAGTGTTTTTACGTGGAAACCCAAAGCGGGAGAAAACCACAGAATGATTTGTCTTATATGTCTTTAAGAATTACATTCATTGGAAGCACCAACTTCCTTTATTTTCCAGCTGCAACTGGAAGGAGGCTCCAACCCCCTAGTTTCTCAGGCTACAACCTGAGGGAAGCTCCAACTCCCAAATTCTTTGGCTACAACCAGAAGGAGGATACAACCCCCTATGTTCCCTGGCTACAACCAGAAGGTGGCTACAACCAACTGTCTTTGCCCCATCCAACCACCCTGAGGTAAAAGTAGAATGATAGAACCACTGTCACACTATCACTGTGAGATATATTGTTGTAAACCTGTACCAATCAACCTACACAAAACAACATGTACCAATAACCTGAACCATGCATCAACCATGCATCAACCTGTAATCAACCTGTACCATAAAAAAGTGCATCAACCATGCACCAACCTGTACCTCAACCTATACCATGAACAAGTGCATCAACCATGCACCAAACCTGTGCAAATAACCTGTCACGACAACCTTTCCAAACAACCTATCACAACAACCTGTCTCATCAATATTATCAACCAAATCGTATCTACTCACCAAGATCAATCACCAAGAAAACTCTCAAACATTTGCATCAACCAAGCATAACACAACAACTCATAATCATCACCAAGATCAATATGTGCTTCTAATAATATACCAATACAAGTATGCTACATCATCCATAAACCATGTGTCAACAATACTACTAACAATTGCCTCCAACCATGTACCAAGTATGTACCAATCATGTATAAACTACTCATCAATATGTACCAACATCATCAACTATACACCTTATGGTTGTGCCAACTCATCAACTACTTGTCTCAACCATGTACCCAACATGTACCTCAACCAAAATCCATCATCAATTTCATCATCCAAATCTGATTTGTAGCTCTGTAATAGACCTGGTGTATATGATCACATACATGCAAACCTTCCTTAACTTTAACAACATTAGACTAGCATTTTCATCAAACTTTACTTTAGTCTCATATGACTAGTTTTGGATTAGTCAACAACCCTAACCTGAAATAATCATAACTATGTACCTGTAATGAATAAATATCTGAAAATAGTACACAATGTTCTTCAGTGTGTTTTGTGCAATTCCTCCAGGTGTCACTACTTGGAACCTCTCATAAAAGTAGTTATAGCAAAAATGGCATACCTTGTTGAATTTTGGCTTATTCTAGAGAGAGAACTTGTAGAGTGTGCCCCGCACGGAATATTTGTTGTATGGATATGAAAATTGTACATAGAATAATACATATTGTACTATAACCAACACATTTGTTCTTAATAAAGTTGTATATGTTATGAATAAGTTATGGTGCTTTTACCCTAAACACGTGTTTTAGACTAGTTTCAGGACTAGCCACAAACCCTATTTTCCACAGAGTGTAACTCCAAAAATAAAACGACCCACAAGATGAAATTTGTACCACATATACTTGGATATGTTTCCTACATGGCCTCCCAATTTCACGGTTTGAATCATTCTATAAAAAAACATTATTGTGAATATGGTGAGATGACATGTAAATAACATACCTTAGAAAGCATCATCAAAAGAATTTATCCTCCTTGAATTTTGGCCTTCTTTACTTCACCTTCCCTCTGAAATTCGGCTTGGATATCCTTTGGTTACCTCAGTCACTTGTATATATTCAATATTTTCAAGTGTGATTAAAATGAGAGAGTCATGCCTCTTATTTATACTTTCATGTAGCTTCCTCAAGGGGTTACCTTTTAACCATCGTAACCCACTTTCCTTATTTTAGGGTTAACCCACTTCTAATTTCTCCATTAACTTTATTATTTAAATAATTTATTTTGTATTCACTTTTAATTATAGTACACTCATCACTTCACTTTATTATTTACCTTCTAAAATCTCTTAAACCACTTTGACTACTTTGACCTTTTAGGGCTTCTAGATGACTCATGAGGGTTCTCCAACTTCACATGGCCATAACTCTCTAACTGTGAGGAGTTATGTGACATTCCACATACCACTATAAATGGCATGACATGTACTATCCATATATAATAGTATTTCCTACAAATATATCAAAGCTCATACCATTATCCATAAAAAAAACTTGAGTCCATTACCCAAACCTGGGTTCTCCAACTTCTCATGGCCATAACTCTCTAACCGTGAGGAGTTATGTGACATTCCACATACCACCAGAAATGAAATGACATGTACTATACATATAGAGTAGTATTACCTTCAAATATATTAAAAATCATACCATTGTACATGAAATAACCTTGGGTCCATTACTCAAACCTTTGTGCTACCAAAATTTCTCCAAGGGTTGACATCAATATACAATATCACTCTCCAATGGTTGACATCAATGAAAACCAACAATCCATACCAACTTTCTATCAACCTAATCCAATTGTATGACAATATCCCCCTTTGGAATTGATGGCAACACCAACAGTGTGTCCATCAACCTAAGCCAATTGTCTAACAATCTCCCCCTTTGGAATTGATGAAAACACCAACATTGTTGGAAACACTTAGTCATGATATCATTCATGCTTATACTCCTAATCAATGTTTCTATCTCTCCCCCTTTGAAATCAATGGAAAAGGGTATCTCCCTTTAGGGTTGCTCCCCCTGACTGAACTCTCCTTGGGGCTGCTCCCCCTATCTACATGCCTTTGATTTTTATTTGTGTTTATAAGCCTCTGATTACTCTCTCTCCCTTCATATGAATAATATCTCCCCCTTTGAAAAATGGTATCACTCTGAATTCATATCGTTCATTCTTCCCTTGTGACAATCTCTCCCCTTGGAAACATGTCTCTATGCTCTCTCTCCAAGAATTTACCTTTGCATATGATAAATCTCTCCCCCTTTGTCATCAAAGGAAAAGGTATCTTTCCATTCGGGGTTTCTCCCCCTAACAGAACTCTTCCTAAAATTGATCTCCCAACCTAAATTGTCCTATTTATGGTGCTTCCTCGTGTACATCTAAGACATATAAGATAAGCATTCAAAAGCATTCATTTTGGAGTAGAAATTACTCCTAGTCTCTAGCGAAGATACTGAAAGGCTTCCCGTGGAAGAGGTTTTGTAAATATGTATGTCACTTGTTCTTTTGTGCCCACATATTCAACTCTGATGTTCTTCTCTACAACTTGTTCTCGTAGAAAGTGATACTTGATTTGAATGTGCTTCATCTTGGAGTGCATCACCAGTTTATTTAAGATATTGATGGCACTTGTATTATCACAATAGATTGGAATGGGCTCATCATACTCAACCTATATATCTGTCAGAGTTTGTTTCATCCATAGAACCTGTGTACAACATGTTGTTGTTGCAATATACGTTGCCTCAGTTGTAGATAAGGATATTGATAAGGATAAGGATACTAAACACTCACCCAAGTAGAACGCTTCTCCACTAGTGTTTCATCAGTCATCAATGAAACCTACCCAATCTGTATCTGTGTAGGAAATAAGTGATAGATCCTTTCCTTTTGGATACCATAATCCAAACTCTTATGTTCCTTTGAGATATCTGAAAATCCTCTTCATTGCTAATACATGTGATTCATTTGGTGTTGCTTGAAATCGTGCCACCTATCCAACTTCCTGTATTACCTCTGGTCTGGATGTTGTCACATATAGTAAGATACCAATCATTGACTTGTATTGACTCTGGTCTGTAGACTTTGAATCATCATATTTTCTCAACTTGCAACTAGTTTGCATAGGAGTGGTAACTAGTTTGCAATCTTCCATTCCGAAACTCTTTAGCATTTCTATGATATACTTAGTTTGATAAATAAAAACTCCTTGGTTGCTTTGACATATCTGAAGACCCAAAAAGGAGGATAGTTCTCCAAGTAATGATATTTGAAATTCATTATGCATATCCTTTGCAAATTTCTGGCTTAACCTGTCATTAGTACTTCCAAAACAATATCATCAACATAATTTCAACTAATAAAATACTATCTTGAGTTACCTTGATGTAGAGGTTGTTGTTTGTGCTTCCTTTCCATAGTTCATAGGGATTTTTGACATTGTTTTTTCTGAGCATTACTCTATTTTGAATGTGAACTGTTGTATGCATTGCATGTGTCCAAAAAATATCTATCAATTTGGAATCCATTAGCATGGTTCGAGCCATTTCCTATGTAATTATCATCCATTATGATAATGTTCCTTTGTCTCTGAACCACTCTCTAAACCAATCTATGAATCCATGCGCTCATCCACTGTCATATATCTGTACAAACCTGCTAAGTGTTCTTACGAATCCATCTCTGTCCATACTGTCCAAGACTCTACTTGCGCAACTATCCATAATGTTGACCCATTTATCACTATACTATCATGAAGTCTTAATTAATCTATCAAATTGTACTTCTGCTAACTGACTACTCTGAATCTATCTTCTCAAACTCTGCAAGTTGCTCGAAGGATGGTTCTTTGGTCTGTCACAGCTATCGCATAGAATCCCCCTATCTAATATTCATATTACCTGGGAGTCTCTAAGTTGGATGACTTAAAAAAATTCATTCTTTGATGTGTATTCATCATCATCTTCATTGGTATATTCATTATCTCTCTGAGCTCTAACTTCTTTCATTTTGTCTGTGGATTCATCTTTCACTACAATGCCAAAAAGTATAATCTCTTGAACCTGTTCCTTACTTACATGTCCTTCCTTTCTTTCAGTTATTTTCCAAACCTTTATGTATCTGACATCTTTCTTTTTCTCTGTAGAATTTTCTTCATCTCATTTGATTGTCAATCTTTCGATCTCTGGTACCTAGTCTTTGTTCCCCTGTTCTTCATTTTTTCTTATCCATACCTTTCTTATATCTAATATCAGTGTTCTCTTTCATGGAAGTATCGATCATGCTTCTAAAATCACTGGCTATGTTTCCATAGTTATGACATTTGTAACACTCAATGTTACGTGTAGCCACATAGGCACTTCTTTCTTGAACATTTCTTTTATAATCCCTGCAATCTGCAACCTTATATCCAAAATTAGTACAATAAAAACAATGAACATAAAATAAATTTGCATACCTAGGAGTGAATGATCTTCTTTGTGGTGTAGTCCTTCTGAATTTATGCCTTGAATGATCATGATCATAATTGAAGCTTCTTTGTGGCTTGAACACATATGGTCTTCTTGAATATATATCTTCAATAGTTTTCTTAGATTCTGGTTGACCATGATTCCTTCCTTTGAGTACTTCTCCATAATTCTTTTTATTCTCTCCATTCTTCGTTTCTAGCAACCTAGAGTGTTTCTCTTCATTCTCTATAACTGATGTGGATGTTTCTGTCTCTTCAATGTTCTTTTTGAGCTTGACGATTTTACTTCTCAATGTGACAACTTCTTCTTCAAGATTTTGAACCTCTTCTTCTTTCCTTAATATCTGAGACTTCATGACTTATTATGTTCTCTTCACTTCTTCAAGCTGAATTTTTAATGTGATTATTTCTTCTTCAAGTACTTTCTCTTCTTGACCAAACTCTGACTCAAGTTGGTTTAGATCTTTATTTATTTCCTTAAGAAGATTTTTCAATATCATCTCTCTCATTTCTGCTTCTTTCTTTTGTGTTGCTATATTGGCTTCCAAACATTGCTTTTGATATTCAAGATTTTCTTCGATCTTTCTGGCTTCTTCTAGTTGAGTTCTTAAGTTCTCGATGACCTGTTGGGATTCTTCAAAAAAGTGAACACTTTCCTTTTGTTTCATCAATTCTTTCTTGAGTGACTTGTTTTCTTCTCTTAGTTCATCTAAAGCACTAATCAATTCTTCCTCATAATTGTCTTCTTTTTCAATTTGTTTTTTTGTCTCATTTCCTTCATGGCATTCTATTTCAAGATGTCTGTGTTTTTCACAATTAAATAAAAACAACATACCTATGTTGATTATGTACTCTTCATATTATGAATCTGTTTGACATGGTGAACATATTTCTTCTTGATCTATACCTGCATCTTCTTTGTCATTTTCAGAATCTGTGATGGGTGAATAATATATGTCATGTAACTTATCCCAAAGTTCTTTGGTTGATGAACATTTACCAACAATTTCTCTTATCGGATTAGGTAATCCTTCCCAGATGAAATCCATTGCTATTTTTGTATTCTTCTCCAATTCCTTCTTGGTTGCAGTCTTTACCCTTTTTGAACTATCATATCCTGTAACGACTGATACCCAAATATAATGCCCTTGTGCCTGTAAAAATGAATTTGTCCTTATGCTCCACATATCATACTTTAAACCATTCTGACCATTAAACAGTGGTACTCCATTCTCAGAATAATCCATGATCTCCTTCCAGTGGTTAAATTGTTTCCTGAAGGATCCTACTTTGATACCAATTGTTGGATTACTGAGAGGGGGGGTGAATCGGTAAGAGAGAAATTCAATCATTTTTAACCAAAATATGCAAGTGTTATATCAATGTAGCATTATCATCCAATAGTTACATAATAAATAAACAATGAACAAATGAGAAATCATACACATACACAATACACCAGTGTTTTTACGTGGAAACCCAAAGCGGGAGAAAACCACGAAATGTTTTTTCTTATATGTCTTTAAGAATTATATTCATTGGAAGCACCAACTTCCTTTGTTTTCCAGCTGCAACTGGAAGGAGGCTCTAACCCCCTATTTTCTCAAGCTACAACCTAAGGGAAAGTCCAACTCCCCAATTCTCTAGCTACAACCAGAAGGAGGATACAACCCCCTATGTTCTCTGGCTACCACCAAAAAGTGGCTACAACCACATTTCTTTGCCCCGTCCAACCGCCCTGATGTATAAGTAGAATGATGGAACCGTTGTCACACTATCACTGTGAGATATACTTATGTAAACTTGTACCAATCAACCTGCACCAAACAACCTATACCAATAATTTGAACCATGCATCAACCATGCATCAACCTGTAATCAATATGTACCATAAACAAGTGCATCAACCATGCACCAACCCGTACCTCGACCTATACCATGAACAAGTGCATCAACCATGCACCAAACCTGTATGAATAACCTGTCACGGAAACCTGTGCAAACAACCTATCACAATAACTTGTCTCATCAATATTATCAACCAAATCATATATACTCACCAAGATCAATCACCAAGATAACTCTCAAATATGTGCATCAACCAATCATAACACAACAACTCATAATCATCACCAACATCAATATGTGCTTCTAATAATATACCAATACAAGTATGTTACATCATCCATAAACCATGTGTCAACAATACTACTAACAAGTTCCTCCAACCATGTACCAAGTATGTACCAATCATGTATCAACTAATCATCAACTATGACTCATCAAGATGTACCAGCATCGTCAACTATACAACTCATGTATGTGCCAACTCATCAACTACTTGTCTCAACCATGTACCCAACATGTACCTCAACCAAAAGCCCTCATCAATTTCATCATCCAAATATGATTTGTAACTCTGTAATAGAATTGGTGTATATGATCACATACCTGCAAACCTTCCTTAACTTTAACAACAAGAGACTAGCATTTTCATCAAACTTTACTTTAGTCTCATATGACTAGTTTTGGATTAGTCAACAACCCTAACTTGGAATAATCATAAATATGTACCTGTAATGAATAAAGATATGAAAATAGTACACAATGTTCTTCATTTTGTTTTATGCAATTCCTCCAGGTTTCACTACTTGGAACCTCTCAGAAAAGGAGTTATAGAAAAAATGGCATACCTTGTTGAATTCTAGCTTATTCTAGAGAGCGAACTTGTAGAGTGTGCTCTGAACGGAATATTTGTTGTATGGATCTGAAAATTGTAAAAAAAATACTACAGACTGTACTCTAACCAATGCATTTTTTCTTACTAAATTTGGATCTTTTATGAAGAATTTATGACGTTTTTACCCGAAACATTTGTTTTAGACTAGTTTCAGGACTAGCCACAAACCCTATTTTCCACGGAGTGTAACTCCAAAAATACAACTACCCACAAGATGAAATTTGTACCACAACTACTTGTATATGTATCCTCAATGGCCTCCCAATTTCACGTTCTGAATCATTCTATAAAAAACGTTATATTGAAAATGGTGAGATGGCATGTAAATAACATACCTTAGAAAGCATCATCAAAAGAATTTATCCTCCCTTGAATTTCGGCCTTCTTTACTTCAACTTCCCTCTGAAATTTGGCTTAGATATCCTTTGGTTACCTCAATCACTTGTATATATTCAATATTTTCAAGTGTGATTAAATTGAGGGATCCTTGCCTCTTATTTATACTTTCATGTAGCTTCCTCAAGGGGTTACATTTTAACCATCTTAACCCACTTTCCTTATTTTAGGGTTAGCCCACTTCTAATTTCTCCATTAAATTTATTATTTAAATAATTTATTTTGTATTCACTTTGAATTATAGTACACGCATCACTTCACTTTATTATTTACCTTCTAAAATCTCTTAAACCACTTTGACTACTTTGACCTTTTGGGGCTTCTAAATGACTCATGAGGGTTCTCCAACTTCACATGGTCATAACTCTCTAACCTTGAGGAGTTATGTGATGTTCCACATACCACTGGAAATGGAATGACATGTACTATCCATATAGAATAGTTTTACCTACAAATATATCAAAACTGATACCATTATCCATCAAACAAACTTGGGTCCATTACCCAAACCTGGGTTCTCCAACTTCTCATAGCCATAACTCTCTAACCGTGAGGAGTTATGTGACGTTCCACATACCACCGGAAATGGAATGACATGTACTATCCATATATAATAGTATTACCTTAAAATATATTAAAACGCATACCATTATACATGAAACAACCTTGGGTCCATTACTCAAACCTTTGTGCTACCGGACTTTCTCCAAGGGTTGGCATCAATCACTAAGGGTTGAAATCAATATACAATATCACTCCCCAATGGTTGACATCAACGAAAATCAACAATCCATACCAATTTTCCATCAACCTAAGCCATTTTCCTGACATAATCTTCATAGAAGGAAAATAATTGAGTAAAAATTTAATTAAAGGGTCTACTAGAAGATAAAGACAATTATGGGGGAAAATCATTTTTGCAGAAATACCAAATTTGTAGATGTACAGTACTCCTTCTCTTGAGTATCCATCAACTTTATAAAAATATATATATATATTTTTCTCGTTTCATTCTTTAGACATGATAATAAATATAGTATAACTAGTTGAATAATATGTTTGTGAATAAAGTAGTTGGGGACTCAAATCTTGATCTCTATTATTCCATTTATTTAACCATAAAGGGAACCGCTATTGTATTTTGTAAATACAGCTTGAAAATAATTATGGATGCCAAAAGGACAGTTCTACTATTATATTTGAATAATATAATGCTTTCGCCAAGTATAGAGGCATGTTTTTGCATGTCTTGATCTATTATACAATAAATTTAGGCTTATATTTGGGCGAAAATGTAATTTTTCTTATACTTCAAAAACTTTTCAAGCATCAACTCTTTTGGTTTTAAAGAAAAAAAATAAGGGGAAGTGTACGAAGTGTACCTAACCACAACCTCTTTGTTAGAAATTATATTATGTCTACATGAGTTTTTTTTTTTAAGTTCCAGGGATTTTGAATATTATAAGAAAAAATACATATAAAAGATGTCAGGGTGGCCTGCAAAGAGGCTTCCCTCTTATAATTCCTGAGGAGGAAAAATGTACCAGTCCAAACCCTCTCTTGAGAGGCAAATTGGGCCTCTAAAGCCTAAAGATAATTTCCTGCCCATGTGTGGGAAACCAGACATACAAAAAGCACAAAATTGATTCAAAATAGACCTATTTGATAGGTTGAAGAGGCAAAGTAATAACTAAAAAAGCGCTAGATGACATTTGCTAAAAAATGAATCATAATGAAGGCAAGAAAAGCTGAAGGGGATAAATTACTTGGGAGGGATACTAGAAGCTACATCTTTCGGCTTCTCCTCTATGATTAGACAGTGGTAGGTTGTTGAGTCTGAGGAGTTATATGTAGGTTCTTTAGCGGGGAGGGGAACCATCTTGTGGAGAGAGGAGGGCCCTACCATTTCTTGATGATCCACCCTCTTCCTCTGGTAGACCGAGGAGTTCCCAATTCCAACCAAAGACTGCCTGTGTTGAGGGGTCGTATCATGTTGTGGGTCTTGATGAAATGGGGACACTGGAACCTGGGAAGGGCTCTCCGGAGCTGAAGTGTGAGTGGAGGATGAGGATGTAGGAGAGGATTTTCTCTCTTTCCAGCCTCCAGGAGAGTGCATTAAGACCTGGGCCAACATATTTTTCACTATCCAATAGTGTTTCTTGCAAGTCTGAGCTCTTTGTCCCGCGAGTTGTTGAATGACGACCTCTTCCTCCCAATCGTCAAGCATGTGCCTTAGGTTCCTTGGAACATAGTAATCGTAACCCTTAAACATCGTGCCTCATAACCCTCCTCTTCCTTGTTGAGGGGTAGCCCACATTCTTCTGTGCATGGTTGCACCAGGAGGTCGACCTCTATGATGAATTTCTCGAACTTCCAACCTTATGCAGAGAGAAACAGACTCTGTGGAAAAAACTCCCACAGTGCAAAAAGGAGCCAAATTTTTAATAGAATTATCCTTTCTAAATAGTTAAGGAGCGACATAGCAGCGAGACCAGGCCAGGTAGAGCATATGCCATATCTTGTCAGGGTTGGAATGTTTGTTTCCCTCCCTCGCATGTGAAAAAAACCAACTCCGAGGCAACATGATTGACGTAGTACTTAGCATTAACCAACATATATGAGGAAAGGTCAGGCCATTAAATAGCCTTGACCTTGAGCATCGCATATAGTTAATTTGCATGGGAGGGTGGCAGCGGTGATCCCACATGGCTAGTGGTTGGCACATGTCTACTAGCTCCCATGCTTTCTCGTGGGTACTAAATTTCACCCGCATCTGGGGTACATGAGTTTTTTTTTATGTAAGCTCGTTATTTTATAATAATCTCAAACTTATATTTTTGTAGTATGATCATATTTCAAGGTTTTTTTTTTTTTTAACTGGAACGGTTATGTTGCATTAATCGGTTTTCAGGTAAACCTGAATCAGAAAGTTACATATCTAAAGAAGGTTGGTGACCTCTAACAGTGCTGCCAACCTTCTTGTGAACGTCTTGGGAAACCCATCCCATTTGCTTCTTGAACTAGTTGGAGCGAATGTCAAAAATTGCGTACATGAATATATTCTCACAAATTGTGAGCATAGTAGAAGACAAAAGCAAAACATTAAACCAAGGGGGATGAAAATTTCCCCTTAATGTAGGGGTCCAGCTTTTTCTGAGATCCTAAAGAAATGTTGGAGGCTGCCTCCTTTTCTCTGCGCGCT
>ML786767.1:23625-55351 GCA_009831015.1 Picea engelmannii | reverse complement strand
GTATTCTACAATATACTTCAATTTGACGTATCCAATTATCTAACTTCTCAGCATTAACTTCTCCATTGTATATTGGCAATTCAAATTTTATATCAATCTTTAATGAAGGAATTTGCGAAGGAGTTTTACCATGCCCCTTTGGACAATTCAGAAGAGGTCTCGAACTGGTAGAAGAAGAAGAAGATGATGATGATGGAGGAGAGGGTTGTGGAGAAGCACCATTCCCTCCATTTCCGTCTGGAGTTTTGTCACCACTGCCTCCCTTATGCATTGAAGGGTTGGAGCCTTCACCCTGCGACAATATGTTCCTTTCCATCAAGATCTTCATCACCTCTCTCATATCCATGACAGCCTTTCTGAGATCTTCATCTTCGGCAGGAACACGCTCATGACTTTCTGCATGAGCCATGCTTGGTGAATGTCTCCCTGAAACTTGCGGTGATGGTATATGCTTCCTCCTTGTCGAATGAGAACTTGGCTCTACAAGTTGACCTTCTCCTCTTGTGAGTTTCAACCTTGTGAGCATCAGAAACAAAACTTGCAAACAATCAAGTCTTCAAAAACCAGTGCTCTGATACCAACTTGATCTAAAAATGAAGAAGACTTGAAATACTTAAAATTATTGCAATGTATATGTTATGTGTTTAAAGCAAATGGATCAGTTTGCAACACATAGATTAAGGGATTATTCATGAAAATTACACATAGACAACAACATAATCAATGAACATAAGCACATAAACACAGCAATTGATAAAGGAGTTCACCCCTCTCTTGGGCTACATCTCCTGGTCCAACTTCCAATGGATCATTATTATTAATTGCTCAAAAGTGCTCAAAAACATGTCTTACAATGATCAAACTGACAAACCGACTGCTCCAATGGCTTCAGAGCGTCCAAAAACCCCTGTCTGGGCTCTTTCGGCACCTCAATCGGTCAAAAAACGAAGAAGTTAGGCCTCCTGGAAGTCTCCCCCTTCAAGCTTGTTGTCTCTACATCTACAAATTGCACCCTTGTCAATTGAACCTAGCACACATGCAATAAATAGCGTGAAAACCCAGCACCGGGCGCAACCGTGCCAATAGTGCAAACCGTAGGATGATTAAGGGCGCGCCAGCCCCTAACTGCCTAGCACCTCGGGCATATGGGTCATAACATGACCTCATGCTATAATAAAAAGGCTCCGTTTTTATAACCGAATGATGTAATGACACATGGCGGGTCGGTTTTTAAACCGTTTAAACCACAATGTAAAACCCCACACGCATATAACAAAGGGTCACATGGTATAAAGGCACACGACTGGGGGTTTGACTCTGTTTTAACAACGTCCGCGCATATATATTATAACACGGTCATATACATTATCAATAAGACCGTGGGTCGGGGCTAAGCCCCGACCCGTCCCCCCCGCCATTTATTACATAGTGCAAATTCAAATATAATCCAACACACATATGTAATAAGGAACAAATGGTGGTGCAACGGTTGGGCAGATATTGTGAAAGATTATGCGGTGGGGAGGTCCGGGGGTCGAACCCCACGGACTCCAATACATTTTACATATAACAATTAACCAATATCAAGGTGCCACGTGGCAGCCCATGACTGGGCCACGTGGCACCCAATCATTGAACAAAAAACTACCACGTGTCGACACAGGATTCATCCAACGTCTGCCAACTAGAATCTGCCACATCACCATACGTACGGTCATACGACTCTTCCACGTCAACATGTACGCACTGTACAGTCAGCGTCATTTTTTTTTGCCTGTTTGACTTTATGAACAGATTGCAATATCTCTCGCTCTCGACATCCGTTTGAGATGAAACGAATTGTGTTGGGTTCGCAACGACAAGGCCTACACTCTCATCCGGTTTGAAGCGATTCTGAGCACTTTGAATTTTTGAGCAAAATTTGATCCCCTGATCAATATCTTATTCTAATCCACAATTATAGTTTCATGTATTTTCATGTTGCTAATTTAGTGCATTGTTGTCATTACATGTTTCTATTTAAGTGCATTGTTGTCATTGCATATCATTGGATATTGTCATTGATTCTTTAACATCCATTCCACCTCTTTAAGTAGCATAGAAATTGTCATTTATCAACTATGATCAAGTTAGAATCATAACATGTATACAAGGTCGAGTGCTTATTTTTAATGGATTTATCAAGGGCATAGAGGTTGTAAGTACTCTAGTGCAACTATGGGATCATATGTCAAAATATGTTGGAAATATATTCCTTGTACCAATATTGGTTAAAATTTAGTGATATTATATTATTTAGATCATTTTGAAACCCTAGCATGTTATTAAGCTACTTGTAAGATAATGATGGATCATTAAGAGAAAATATCCCTTTCAATAACCACTCCCTTAGGTGGCCACCCGTTCTTGAATAAAATGGGAAACCTTTAGAAAATATCCACTAGCCAACAACTCACCTCTTAAAAGGGGATATTAAGTTAGTGAAGGGAATATAGTCCCAAAAAAAGAAGAGATATGATGTGTTAGTATGAATTCAAACCTAATCTAAGCTAAGTAATGTTGATAGAATATCCTACAAAGAATTAAAGATTTAATGTCGATATTGTTGCTTTCAAACTTGATATCAAGACCCTTGCTAATTGATGGAAGGATTGCTAGTGGAATCGTTCCAAAACCTAATAGAAATATAATCCCAATGATCACATGTTATAATAGAAATATAATCCCAATTGTTACATGTTGAGGACCGGTATTCAAATCCACATTAAACGTAACAAATCCTAAAGGCTTAACTCCAATCTCTTGACTTGGCATTACAAAATTAAATAAATTTAGAACATTTCATTGATTCTCCCCAAGAACACCTATTTTTTGTGGTCCTTAGTTTATGGTGCCTTGGCCTTAGGCCATTATCTATCCCTTAAAGGTCTTCTTTCTCCCCACTATTCTTTTATTCTGCAAAAGAGTTCAAGTTCCTAGAAGTGTGTTGAATCTCCAAATGGCCACATCACGCCTTCCACAATATCAAATATATACTCCTTTAAAGGATGAAAATATTCAAACTACCATATTTTCCAAAGAATAGATATATAATCCAAATCAAAATGTTATTGTATTTTCCTAGATTATTTTTCTTTAAGTGACAATATCGTTGATGTTTTCATCATTTGGTGGACATTCTCCCAGATTTTTCAAGTTGATTTGACCAAGGGAGAATGATACATTCACCCATGGGGCCATGATGATTTGGCTAGTACTGAATGGCCTAGGATGTTGATGTTTCTCCAGTTAGCAGCATCAGGAAGACATTCTCCCAGATTGGTCATGTTGATTTGACCAAGGGAAGATGATGCATTCACTCACAGGGTCGTGCTGATTTGGCTAGTGGTGAATGGCCCGGGCGTAGCCTCTCTCCTATTTGTCATGTGGATTTGACTAGAAGTGATAGAGACTCGATATTCTCTCGCATCGCCTTCTCCAAGATGGAGTGATCTATATTAACTATACATACATGTGAGGAAATAATCATCAACATAAATATGATATATAAATATTATATTTATAATATAATGTATAAATATATATAATCAAAAATTAATAATAAATAATTAATTAATTAATGAAAATACAATAATGGAAAAGACATGTCCATTAATGAAAGGGAACTCCACCCAAGTATATATATCGAGGCCCTCAATTGTAATAAATCATCTCATATAATATTTACTTATAACAACCTCTCATCAAGTTCTATAAGTCTTGTTGAGATTTTCAGTGTGTAATTATTCTATGATAACAGTAGAATTTAAATCATAAGGAAATAATTATCAAATCTGTAAATCAGAAAATTCAACATGGTATCAGAGCTAGTTAAAATATTTCAGTTCTAGAGCTAGTATAAGTCTTTTATGAAGCTAATTAAAAACTTTCAATGTCATATCTGATAGATTTTCTTCAAATCTTTTATTTTTTGCAATTGTACGGTCATGGTCGTGAGTGGCCTATGCACCCAGAGTGACCATGGTCATGGTCACGAGTGGCCTATGCATACAGAGCGACCACATTCCCTTTATTTGTGATTTTCCTAATTGCATGGCGTGATCACCTTAAGTATTTCACTACATAGTGCGACCAACTCTTTTGGTCACTCTATGTTTCTCTGTGAGATACAACTGATCGCATTGTGATAACTAATATATATTTTATAGACTCTGCAACAGTGATTTATGTTCAAGAGGGAGGTCTATACAGATTGTTGGGACGACCATCCCAGGCATTGGTACATGACAACATCATTTTTTGTGAGCTATGGCATCAGCAATTTTCACACTTACATCATAGGGATTTACCAGCATTGAAGAGGATGGTCAGAGGACTTCCAGAGCTTCACGTAGAGCATGATGGCATTTACATAATATGTGCACTTGGAAAGAATGTCAAGGGATATTTTCTGAGAACTGACAGCAGGTCCAAGGGGATCTTGGATCTAGTACATTCAGATGTATGTGGACCTATGACAATTGCATATTTGTGTGGATTCATGTACTATGTGATATCCATTGATGATTTCTCCTGGAAGACATGGATCTTCTTCATGAACACCAAGGATGAGTTCTTCAGCAGATTCCAAGAGTTCAGAGCTTAGGTAGAGAACTTGACAAGGAATAATATCAAGGTGTTGAGGTCAGATAATGGAGGAGAGTTCACTTCGAAGGACTTCAATGATTTCTTCAAGGAGGCAGGGATCAAGAGTGAGTTGAGTGTTCATTACAACCCACAGCAAAACGGGGTTGTAAAAAGGAAGAAAGGTCCATTGTAGAGGTTGCCAAAGCATTGATTCATGATCAGAATCTACCCATGTTCTTATGGGCATAGGCATCCAGCACAAAATTTTATGTTCAGAACATGATTCCTCACCAGATATTGGGAGATAAGGCTCCTGAGGAGGCATTCACAAGACTGAAGCTAGAGGTCAGCCATTTGAGGATCTTTGGTTGTCCAATATGCATCCATGTTCCCAAGGAGAAGAGGATGAAGTTAGAACCTTCTGGTAAGAAGGGTATTTTTGTTGGATACAATGAGACTTCGAAGGCCTACAGAATCCACATTCCAGGACAACATCATATTGAGGTTAGTCGATATGCTACCTTTGATGAAGAGGTAGCCTTCAGGAGGTCTAGAGATTCTCAAATGGAGATTGATAGTGAATATAAGGAGGCTTCGAAGGATAAGGGTTCATATCTCTCTAACCCAATTATTCATCCTTCAGAATATCAGTAGGAGTCATTAGAGCCAGTAGAGCCAGTGGATCTACCTAGAGATGTTGTCATGAGCAAGAAGAGGTTAGATTGTCTTTGTGACACTTTGAAGGATGAATAGGGGCATGCATCTCCCAATGGTACTTTCAGGGAGAGAAAATAGCCTCAAAGGTTCTCAAGTTATATGGAATTGAAGAGTCACATCATTGATTCTGAACCTTCCAGATAGGAGGAGGCAGCAGGCCAATAGGTTTGGAAGGATGCCATGATGGAGTATTATCAGTCCATCATGAAGAATAATGTGTGGGAGATAGTTCTGAGACTAGAGGGGAAGTTAATGGTGACTTCCAAGTGGATCTATAAGATCAATAATACAACAGATGGAAACATCGAGAAGTACAAAGTGAGGTTTTTGGAGAGAGGAATCTCTCAGAAAGAGGGAGTGGACTATGAGGAGACTTTTGATCCAGTCGCCAGGTAGACTTTCATCAAGACTATTATTTCTCTTTCCTTAGTTATGGGTTGGATATTACATCATTTATATGTGAAGACCGCGTTCCTCAATGGTGTGATTGAGGAAGAAGTATACATAGAGAAAACTCAAGGATTTGTGATATTTGGGAAGGAGTCTCATGTTTGCAGATTAAAAAAGGCCTTGTATGGACTCAAACAGGCACCCAGGGCATGGTACTTCAGGATTGATGGATACTTGATGATTTTGGACTTCACAAAGAATTATGTGGATCCCAACCTTTACTACAAGGTTTTTGATGGTGATCCTTTGATCTCGGTGTTATATGTTGATGAGTTGTTCCTTACGGGGGCAGAGAGGCTCATTGTCGAGTGCAAGAGGGAGTTTGCCTCTGAGTTCAAATTGAAGGATATTGGCTTGATGCATTACTTCTTGGGATTGGAGGTGTGGCAGAGACCAAGTGAGATCTTCCTTAGACAGGGGAAGTACACATTTGAGATCTTGAGCAGATTTGGTATGATGGACTGCAAGTCCATGGCTACACCTATAATGAAAAATCTGAAGTTGAGTGATTCCTCTTCATATTCATATTTGGTGGATCTCACTGTGTGCAGACAGGTGATTGGATCATTAATGTACATGGTTAACACCAGGACAAATATTTCCTTTGTAGTGAGCACCTTGAGCCAGTCTATGGTTGAGTCAAGGCACTTCCATTGGGTTGCAGCAAATCATGTGTTGAGGTACCTGCATGGTACAGTTGGATATGGTATGAGAGATGTCTCAACTGGTGAAGTGAGGTTGTAGGGATATATTGATTGTGACTAGGCAGGTAGTGTGATGGAGAGAAAGAGCACCTCAACGTGTTGCTTCAACTTAGTATCAGTTATGATATCCCAGTTTAGCAGGAAGCATACTTTTGTAGCACTATATACAGCAGAAGCAAAGTATATCGCAGCCATTGTCACAATTCGCAAAGCAGTATGGCTTTGAAATCTTCTTGCAGGACTATTTGAACAGGAGCTAGAGACGACCTTAATACATTGTGATAATCAAAGTTGTGTCAAGCTTTCAAAAAATCCAGTATTTCATGACAGGTCGAAGCACATTGAGATCAAATATCATTTCATCTGAGACATGGTACAGAAGAGAGAAGTAAAGCTCCAATAAATATCCACAGATTAGCAGATTGCAGATATTTTCACCCAGCCTCTATCTGAGGAAAAATTTGTATACTTCAAAGACAAGCTTGGCGTGATGAAAAATCTCTCCCTCACTAAGAGGGAGTGTTGATGTTTTTAGCATAGGGCAAACATTCTCCCAGATTGGTCATGTTGATTTGACCAAGGGAGAATGATACATTCACCCATGGGGCCATGTTGATTTGGCTAGTGGTGAATGGCCCGGGATGTTGATGTTTCTCCAATTAGCAGCATCAGGAAGACATTCTCCCAAATTGGTCATGTTGATTTGACCAAGGGAGGATGATACATTCACTCATGGGGCCATGTTGATTTGGCTACTGGAGAATGGCCCAAGCATAGCCTCTCTCCTATTTGTCATGTTGATTTTACTAGGAGTGATAGAGACTCGATATGCTCTCATGTTGCTTGCTCCAAGATGGAGTGATCTATATTAACTAGACATGCATGTGAGGAAATAATCATCAACATAAATATGATATATAAATAATATATTTATAATATAATGTATAAATATATATAATCAAAAATTAATAATTAATAATTAATGAATTAATGAAAAGATAATAATGGAAAATGCATGTCCATTAATGAAAGGGCACTCCACCCAAGTATATATATATGGGCCCTCGATTGTAATAAATCATCTCATATAATATTTACTTATAACAACCTCTCATCAAGTTCTCTAAGTCTTGTTGAGATTTTCAATGTGTAATTATTATATGATAATAGTAGCATTTAAATCATAAGGAAATAATTATCAGATCTGAAAATCAAAAAATTCAACAAAGATTACAATTTTGACCAATTTGTCCTTGCAAATCATGTTAGTTTTGGGGGATACTCCAAAAGTGTTTCCACCTAAGAGATATCTTTCTAAAATCACTCTATTGATGGATAGAGAGTTGGAATTTTGGTTGTATTGTACCTAGGAGTGGTGCTTGACTTTGTTGAGATTGATTGGTTGGTGAAATCTTATTGTGCTTAAGATAAGAACGTGCACCCATGAAAGGTTTGGTGGGTTGAAACCCTAGTTGCTCTTGTGATGAAAGTATCCTTTTAATTGTGATAGGTGGAATATATACTACATGGGTGTTTGTTATGGATTTATTTTCAGTGGTTGTGATGTCTAGGAGGACATGTTATAGGTGGTTTCTTTGTTCCAAAGGTTGATAGTGTGTTTTCACTTGTGAGAGGTGGTGGTTCTCCATGATCGTTGGATGGTATGGATTTATTTTCAATGGGTGAGATGCCCAGAAGGAACTACGATAGGTGATTGATTTATTTCAATGGATATAAGTGTGTTCTACTTCACTTTATGGATGGAATGGAATTATTTTTAGTAGGTGAGATGTGAAAGAAGACCTATGATAGGTGGAAAATTTGTTCTAGTGGATGCTAGTGTGATTTCATATGTGATAGGTAGAGGATCTACTTCATTGATGGTTGGCATGTGATTGATATTTCAATGGGTGTAATGCCCAAGAGCACTTCTAATTGGTCACTAATGTGCTTCAGTGAATTCCAATGATTGTAGTGGATTGATACTTGTGATAGGCATGCTTGACCATTCGATTGTTTGCTAATTTATGGACCCTGGGATGGGATTGATTCATTATGTTATAGATAGATGATTATTCATTGTTGAGTCATGACTCAAAGCACTTACAATAATAATAAAAAAATCAAGTTTCAATGATTGTTATATATGGAGGGAGCTTCTAGTGTTATCCATTAAGGATAAAATTAGTTGTATGTCGTGTAAATTTGTGGAGAGATTGATCGTGCATTTGATAGCTAGTTTGATGCTAATCTATTAGTAATCTTATGCATTTGTACTATGTACCTAATTTTGGAGAGTTAATATTCCATGTTTCATTCTTCATATGAGTACTCTTTTCTTGGATTGTTGGAATTGACAAAGTGTGTGGGAAACCATACTTGAATATAGGTTTAATGGTTCTATGGTGGTGGAATCAGTTATTGATTCAAAACTTGCAACAGGTGAGAGTTGTGATGAGTACTTGTGACATGGTTGTTGGATTCTCTCTAGTAGAAGGAGTTGACCATGACAATACCCTTGCTTCAAGTTTTTCTCAAATAGGAGGTGTCCTTATTGATATTGTTGCTTCAATTGCCAAATGTTTTGAGGGGTATGAGAGGGATTCTCATTGTCACAATTGATGATAACCATTTTTTAGTTTGTTGTTGTTTTTTTCCCTCGAGCTTGATATTTTAGGATCAACAAGTTGAAATGTATGTAGATGTTATCTTGTTCTTTTGATAGATCTAATCCAATTTTCTTGGTCCTGTTGGAGATATTATATTTTCAATATATATTGATAATCACTTGATGTGGTGCCAAAAAGAATTGTGTGTTATGATGAGTTTAGGGATGTTGGATTTGATAGGTTACTATTAATGTATTCCTTGTTTGAAGCAATTTTAGAGTTCAATGGAAAGAAATGATCCACAATTATGTTCCTTCATTTCATGAATGGTTATTATTCTTTTAAATCCCCTACAAAAGGGAAAGAGAGGGTAGCTTGGCTTGGTGGTGTAAACCAAGTGACTTTATTGTACTATCCTTGTATGTTCATCACTCAGAGGACAAGTTGCAGATTGCTTGGTTGGTTTCTTAGATAGAGACACACCATTGTGAGTAATGATCAATTGGAAGCTAAGGTTTGTGGACCTGTACTTATGGATATGACTCTTTCAAAGTAGGTATGATGTTCTATCATGATGGAGGATTATTATTTTATATTTTTGGAGGCACTAGAGTTATAGGTTGTTGTTTCATACGGAGTTTATGGGTGTTACAAAAAACATTTTTCTCCTAAATAGGGCCCTGTTATCATTTGGGACCGCTCCAAAAGTGTTTTCACCTTGCTAGGAGAGGATTGTCTCCTAACTCCTTAGAAATGGATCATGGACATAAGGATGGCTCAGTTTAGTTGGATACTTTACCTTGGTTAGAGCATCAACATGGCACCCTTACCTAGGAGGTTGTTACCATGATCGACATGTTGACTAACCCATTGGGTACACACAATGGAGGATTCAGTTTCTCAATCAGAGGAGGTACCTACCTAAGAGGACGAGCATGGGAAATTAGCCTTCGAAACTTTGGACATGTTGGGAAAGAGACAAAATCAAAGGGTATTTCTATGAGAATTCAAGAATACCCTCTGTGTTTTTAAAGAGGTGGTGTTCCTCTATTTCTCACTTAGATAATAATTATGTCCAGATTTGTAAACAATGGATTTATCGTTCATCACTTTAATGCCTAAGAGTGGAGCGGGAAAAGAACAATTTGGAAAAGAAAGAATTTTTAAATCAAAAGAAAATAAAATATCTCATAACACTATATCATATCCATATTCATATCATGGCAATACATAGTGATATGTCCAAATCAAAACGAACAAAACAAAGAGCAGCAAAGATGGTCCTTTCAAAGAAATTTAAATGATTTAGCAACTTTCATATCATAGGGATGTAAAGGAAACTTATTCTCAATATTTCATGCTCAAATAGAAGTTTGAAACCACAAAAGTCATGAGCCCTAAGATAGTTCTATGTGGGATTTTAAAAATAAGTACAAATTGATTGTTCAAAATCAAATAAAATGTGTGCAACAACTCGATACTACACAATATTCCTTATAATTAAACAAGAAATAGGAAATGCATTTCCCCAGTGGGCTAGGATGAAGCTCCAGTGAACCATATATGAAGCATAGGTAACCTGAAAGACAAAAGTAGTCAAAAATTGGTCTTGTATACAGACAACATTCTGAATGACAAGACTAGATTATTTGCAAACTGAGAAAGAAAAGAAATAATAGAGTTTTTTCAGACAAGCTTGTACTCACAAAAATGGAAACGGAGAAGAACCAATTATGGCTTATATTTAATTATTTAAATAAGAGTGAGCACCTCAAGCGGAACTGTCATAACCGTTTCTTTGATATTCAAGATTATGGTGGATTAGTGACATCTTTTAACTCATTGTTCATCCATTTTTTAATGTATTCACGTAACGGTTTTATGGTTATGAAAATCTCAATGATTATTAAATTCCATTTGTAAACGTGAACTTATTTATTCATGCCCCCCAGCCGAGAACCACTTTAGGAATTCATAAATTTTATTTTAATAAGCCATTTTCCTAAAAAATAATTTGCTACCAAGCCAGAAATAATCATGATTGTATTTTAATTTTTAGGGATTGATAACTATAATTCTAGTCATGGAAACCATTTCTAGGTTATTCTTCACAGTTTTATCTTTCTAACGAGTATTGTTTTCTCAATTTGGACATCGAGATCAAAATTCATGGCCTCTGAAATTAGTGGTCGAATCAGTAGTCATTGATCTATTCTCCACATGAATCTTGGCCCTTGATTTGCAAATCTTCCTTATTTATCCCACATTCATTGTGGAGGGGTACTACTAACATATTTATAAAGAAATGGCATCTCTATATTATTTATGTGTTGAAGTAGAGAGAGCCATGGAACCCTATGTAGCTTGTGCATAGTGTATTTTTTGGTAGCCACCTCACCGCTGAGTCACCATGCCAAGTTATCTATGTCCAACCCATACCTTCCGAGTGTCACCCAGAGATAGGTCCATTTCATTGTCATGCATCTTTGTGAGGTGTGCCAAAGAAAAGGGGGGGAACAAACTTTGGATATCATAATGTATAGTTATAAGTGTTGAGGATAATGCAAGTGAGGAGGAGGAGATGTGGAAAAGAGCAACATGGGAATAAACTAAGTGTAAAACTTAGTAAAACTCTAAGTCATGTAGGTGCAATTTGAGTGACACGTAAATGTGGGTGCAATTTGAGGGTTGTGGAAATGTGGGTATGCAGGTGTAGGGGTTTAAGAGGATGTGGGTGTAATTTGAGTGATGCATAAATGAGGGTGCAATTTGAGTGACATGGAAATGTGGGTGCGGGGGTATGTGGGTATCCACTTAAAACTTAGTACTTAGTAGAAATTAATAAAACATAATATAAAATTTGTGGGGCTATGCGGGTGTGAGAATATGGGTGCATGGTATGTGGGTCCACATTAAAAATTTAGTAAAAATTAATAAAAATAATAAAGCATAATATAAAACTTGCAAGGGTTTTGGTCAATGTGAAATAGAGGAGGAGACTCTGCATATAAAACTTAATAAAAATAGTTTGTGAATAAATAGGGGAAGCCAGAGGACTTAGCATGAAAATAGTAAAACACAATAAATGCTAGTATAAAAATAAGAGAATGTGGAGAAATAAAAAAATAAAATGCGGATAAATAAGGAAAATCATGAAAATGACTAATTCTAGAGGGGAGTTAAGGGGTACAATTTGATAAATGTGGAGGGAAAATGGAGGTAGCGGAAAAGTGGAGGATGTGAGAAAATTGGCAATATCTTGGCATATGAATTTTGTTTTTTATTCCGTAAAATATTGAATGAAGTTGACACATAGGGCTATCCAATGAGAGGATGAACACAAGCAATTTCATTCTTTTTGGTATACGCTTTTTTCTTCTCTTTTGTTCAAAAGAGAAACCATCTCCGTTGGTTTTTCTTCTCTTTTGTTCAAAAGAGAAGCCATTTATGTTGGTCTCGCATGAAGAAGAACTACAACATTGAAAATGATTCTGAATTCTTAAATACTTGGTGTGTCTTCATGATGAGTGGGTGATAATCATCTGGCACTTTCAAAATTTTAAAATTTTGTCTCCACTTGATTAAGTATGAATCGAAGTCACTCTAGTTGATGGGTGACAAGAAAACACATCAATATGACCATGTGATATACACCTTGGAGGTTGGACACTTGACTTAAGAATGTTTGGGTTGAGAAGCATACTTCATAGAGGTTGGTGATGGACCCGAACACATGTTGATGAGGAGCATTGGAGCTTTGTGACCACATTGGCACACATGAGAGTAGAATTAGGTGTTGAGGAAAAGATATGAAATGATCTTACTCAAGCATTTTCAGATCTTTCTTGGCTAAGGCAAGATAGGGAATATCACCCTATGTTTATAGCCTCAGTTACAAGGGCTTAGGCTGATTTTTTATAAATAAAAGATTCGTGAAAAATTCAACATTTTATATAATTTTCTAAATATAACAGATGCAAAAGTAAATGTGGAGAAAAAAGAAAAAATACCAAGTCACAATTTAACACAGATGAAGCAGAATAGAAATCGCTTATTTCATTCCAATAAATCAAAAGAAACGCTCTCTTTACAAAAATCCCTAAGGAAGTTTGGACCAAAGTCAAACTTAGATGTCCCTGATGAAAACCATACAAAAGGACTTTTGACAGAAAATAAAAAACTGAACTTTAAAAGATGGATCGGCTTGCCACAGATTGTTTCCCACACAACTCTGCACAATATTCTTTATCAGTCATGAAATTTAATTCATAAACAGACAAGTCTACACAGACTATCAAATATAGATCAACACCTATGAAAAACAAGTGTCTGAATGATGTAATTCAGCCTTGAATCTTGTTGTCTACAATAGGACCTTGCTATCATAAAAGAGAATTAGGCTTTCAATAAATTAAAGAATGAATGAAAACTGAATTATCTCAATAAAACTCAAGATCATACCTTAGTATGTTTTCTCCTTCTATTCCCCTCTTGTTCCTCCTTCTCTTTTTTCCTTTAAGCAATCAAAATTAGTTGAAGTAGTTAAACTACCTCTTTTAGTTAAGTTAACTAAAACTCAACTAACTTTTAGTTTAGGGGAAGAATTAATATAATAATAATAAGGTTCTTTAATAAATAATAACTAGTAGGTGGGACCCCTTGTGACTCCCTTTAGTTTCTTAACAAAAATAAACACAACTAGTCAATCAATCAAACACATCCCTCCTTGTGGATCCCATCATTGTTCTCATAATTTGAAAATTAATATCAATGATATTTTAAACCATATCCAAAAAATATAATATCCAAAATATCCAAAAATAATGTGCTTTCCAAAAACTTCAGCAGTGAACTGTTCTCTACAATCAATAAATAAATACACTCAAAAACCATATTTTCCACTTTGGGAGGCAATTTTCCATTTGTTGCTACTATCTCCCTTTGATTTACCTGAATTAGCCTTAGGCTGTGTGGAGCCTTTAGGCCTGATCTCACTGATAGCATGAGAGAAATCATCTCTCAAGTGCATGCGGGATGAAACAGATTTGGTGAAATCACGTGAGGGAGAGGAGGGGGTAGCAATATATTTTCCTTAATCATGTGCATGGTGGGATTTGGTTTTGAGCCTCTTGCTTGTGTGGGAATACTATATAGGTGAGTGTGTAGGGGAAACTTGGACAATTGGGTTAACCGATAAAGGAGGAGCAAGTAGAGACAAATTGGGCCAGCCACAATGTTGGGAGACTGTTGGGTGGACAATCTCTTGACATCTGTCATTTTCAGGGACTTCAGGTTGTAATGAAACATGAGGGGGCACTGGGATACTAGGGACATGTTGGGGTTGGAAGGGAATCCTTTCTGGCGTAGTTTGGACCACCCCTTGTCCAATCCATCTTGGAAGAGTTGGTTTAACTCTTGTGGATCTGCATCAAAATGTATTGAAAATATTGGCCTTCTAGAGCCTCTGTTCCAATTTCCTCTTCCCTTGTTACTTTGGCCATGGCTTCCTCTGCTGAAGAAGATAATTCTTGTATGCAGCGTTTATTAGAAACTAGCTTCTTAAACAAACCATACATGACATCTCTTTAAATATGAAACAAAGTTTGGCTCAGCAACACATCAGACTCATGAAATCCAATCCATAAAAATTGTTTAATACTTTTCAATGAGAAGGGCGTGAATAAGGGTTCTGGGATATCTTACGGGTTGTATTGAGCGAAAAGTGATAAAATGAAAGGGATTAGATCACAATTATTGCTCAACAAATCATTAAACAATCAATTGTTTTGTAATAACAAAACATATCAACTGTAACTCATCTATGTTTCATCCTTCAATTGCTATAATATAGAGTTTTCATTTAATTATAATCTAATTTTAAGAACAGGGCGTGCAAAGTGAATCTAGGAATGTGAGGGGATTCGTAATGTGTGAAAAAGTGAGAGAATGGCAGGGAAGTTAATGGATATTGTTCATAAAAAGATTAAGTAATCAATAATCATAACTCTGTACTAAAATCAATCCAAAAAATACCAACAATTACTATGCATCAAATTGTTCATCGTTCCAACATTTAAAGTTCCCAAAATTTCTCAATTCAGAACAGTTTTGTGGAATCATACTCATAATCGAAACAACTTTCTATTTCAACAATCCTTTTAAGAAAACGTTGATCTTTTACTTCTTTGCCTTCCTTTTAAAAAAAAACACACAGGAATAGGTTCGACTTCTATCCCATAATTCATCACTATAATAAAAACATCCATTGTTTTCCAATTTACAATCGTTGCCCAATTTAAAATATGCACAGGTCCCTTTTTAAAATGTGAACAGACTTCCAAAATATGTTTGATTACACACAGCCTTCATAATATCAATCAACAAGGTGTTGCAACGAAAAACACAGTCAACATAAAACCCAAGCCTAATCATTGTTGATATAGCTATTGACAATATTTACGATGATCCAATAATATATACAAGGTGAACATAGCCAATTACACATAGGCACCATTTTCACAATCAGCCACAACCCTGATTGGGCCTAGCAAAACACACGGGTGTTTTCAATTGCAATTAAGACCACATTGTAAAAACACAGTGAGTGAAATCATAATGAAAATAAGACATCCTTTGATTGTATATAATTGCTCATTCCCATTGTAACTGTTCAACCAATTTTATCATAAAAAGATGAGACAAAGACTCGATGAGAAACCTCCATAAGAATTCCACTGATAAACTCATATTTGACAACCAAGAATATGCCAGAAGGGAGCAAAGACAGTTGGAGATTAAAATCGGGCTCTGTCAAAAATAAATGCAGGGATACAATCAAGAGCGCATTCAACTTTTAACAATAGCACAGAGAACTGGAGGTCTTCAGAGACTTATCAACCACAAGAAAAAATACCCTTTCGAAACAGACACAGAGTCTTCTTGTTACTCCCAGTCTGGGCAATGAAACCAACAGTTAGCCATCCAGGAAAGCAACGACGGGTAGGGTAAAAAAATTCAGTACACATATTGTGTTTTACGCTTGCAGAGGATAGGCGAAGTTAACTGAATCGTGACAGTTATTCAAAGAACACATAGAGATATAACCTCTCTGTCCATTTCCTTAAGAGTCGAACAACCTGACAGCAATACCAATGAGGATGCATAACGTCGAGTTATAACTTATATCACCCCAAAACCATACAGTATATATTAACTTTATGTCCACCCTAAGAATGGATCTTGGGAAAATTTTGTGAAAGGATAATGAGAATGAGCCCACGACCATGACTCTGGGTTGAATAAATTACACAGCAACCGAATGGCAATCCGAATGCGACTGAATAGGGTTACACTCATGATTGTGAGGGAACTACCGGTGATAATAAACAGAACGAAACCCTCCACCATTAATACAGAGTGATATATACAACATTCACTTATTATCCACAGAGACCCACCACGATTTTAAACCAACAGAGAAACCAGTTAATGCACAACTTAAACAAAACCAAATTCTTTTACTTGCAATATGAAAAAATTACAGTCATCATAGAGAGAAATATCACATATTTACACAGCTGAAATTCTCAGGAACACACAAACCCAAGCATTACTAAGCCATTATTTTTTCATACACAGAGCATATTTCATGGATGGAGTGAAAAATAACCATACCTGTAACAAAGAGCTTAAAAGGGAAAGATGGTTGAGCCTTCTTCTATACAAGATCCTGAAATGCGGAGCTTCACAACTAACAAGCCGAAAATGCAACAAGGAAAAATGCTAGGGTGAAGGCTGATAGGGGGAGTATGGAGTGACGTGCATTCACTGCACATCTCTTCCATCTCCTGGCCTATTCAATTCGAAGTACGAGATAGCCAAACATTCACCAATCCATTAAACTATGTATTCAAGGCCCAAAATTTTGAAATCTACGATGATATCCCTTGCGTAATACGCCACCCAAACATTTACACATTAACCTTTTCCAAGTTCTATGCCATATCATATATTGTAATTCTATGTATGTGCCCAAATCAAATCTAATGAAAATCGCATAGCCACTAACCAACCATAGAATAATAGTTAGGACTAACACTAACATCACTTTGCTTTTCCATTTGCATATAACCCTTTAACATAGCTCAAACATAACATATTGTCCCTTAAGGATTTTTCATAGGTTTCCTTTCTTTGTTTTGACCATGTTATCACTAACAAAACAAATAATGCCTTGAATTGTAGAAACATCCCATAAAATGCACCATCCACCTGTTACTATGTCAAAAATGAAACCAAGACTACATTGTCCACCATGTAAGACTGTGTAAGCAGCATCAAAACAACAGCAAAAAAATGTGTGATATGTTTATCTCTGTGCCTCTAGTCTACAAGGCGGTCCCACCTACTAGTATTATATTATTAACATAGATAAATAATAGGGCTTTAGCAATACTTTGCGGGCGGAATTCATCGTTGCAATTTTAATCGTCAACAAACTGGCAACTCCATAGAGAAATTTGTTTCCAACAGATTAAGAACTCAGAGTGTCTGGTTTCGCAGACCAAGTAACATCAGATAAAGAAGATATAAATCAGAATGATTATGCAATAGGGGGAAGTGAGCGGATTTAATGGAAAAATGACTGGGAATTTGGGAATAAATCATGGAAAGTGTTAAGTATGAGGGGGTTTACCCCTCTAAGCATAATCATTCAACAAAAAATTTCTCTTGACTTCAAGGAGAAAAAAAATTAAGCTTGCTCTTTTGAATCTTGAAATGGATGAAGAAACGAAAAAGTAGAAGCGGGATGTAACCAACTATCTCATAAAACAATAGTGAAAGCAAATAAAAAATTCAATGATGCCTTCAGGGGGAACATCATAATAGTCATGTAAGATTGATTGTTATTGATCAACAATACTTTACAGAAGTGTCGTTGTGGAAAAATTGATCCAATAATTTATTTTTGACAAAAATTGAAGTCAAAAGAACAAAAAGCAAGAAATGTCATAACATGAATGAAACAGCAAAATTGAAATGAGTAGAAATGAAGGACAGAAACTAAAAAGGAATAAATGAAAACTAATGTAAAAGCATAATTGAAAACTATTGTAAAAGCATAAATGAAAACTATTGTAAAAGCATAAATGAAAACTACTAAAATACAGAAACATTTTGAACAGTGTTAAACTTTTCAAATTGGTTCCACGTAATGTTTTAAGTGGGAACCGTTAGTGTTGTAGGAAAAAAAATTCTCTTGTAAGTCCTTTAGAATGTAAGAGTTTTCACCCAGGACAAAAGCGATCTTGAAAGGACCCAGCCATAATTTTTGAAACTTTGAATTTCTTCCCCTATTAGCATGAGCTGAATCCCACAATAGTACCTTCTCATTGACTTTAAATTTTACAGTTTTGACACTCTTGTTGAAATATTTTTTAACAGTCTGTTGTCTTCTCTTTATATTACCCAAGGAAAACATCCTTTTCTCCTCTAAAGCCAAGAGTGAAATCATCCTTTGTGAAACATCAGAAGAATTTAATTCTTCGACCTGTAGAATTAGCCTTAAGGAGGAAAGTTCCATCTCAGTAGGCAGAATGGCCTCTTAACCATAAACAAGTTGGAAAGGAGTGCAACCAATGCTCACCTTGGTGGTAGTTCGATCTTTCCAAAGGGCGTAAGAGAGGAGAGTATGCCATTGACGAGGTTTATCTTGATGAGACTTTTGACAATTCTCACCAGATTCTTGTTGGTAGACTCAGCCTTCCCATTTCCTTGGGGGTAATAAGCTGATGAGGTAAAACTTTTAACCCCCAACTTAGCTAAAAATTGGGTCAGCTTAGTACAAATAAAAGCGGGACCATTTTCTGTAATAATTTCCAAAGGAAGACCAAATCTGGAAAAAAAAAATACTATTTTCAAGGAAAGAAATCACTTGATCATCTGTCGAATGTTTAAGCGAGACAGCTTCAGCCCATTTTGTAAAATAGTTTTTGGTTGTGAAGATAAATACTTGTCCTTCTGAAGATGGAGGATTAATAGGACCAATAAATTCCAATCCCCACTTTGAAAAAGGAAATTTTGGGAGGACGGGTTGTAACAGCATGGTTGAAAGGCGTTCTTTCCCAGCAAATTTCTAGCACTTGTCACAAGATCCCGAAAAAACATAAGAATCACGAAAGACTGAAGGCCAATAGTATCATTTTTCTGATAATCTTAAAAGCAGTAGTTTTAGCAGAGAAATGACCTCCTACATGAATATTAGAATTTGAGTTTCTTGCAACAGTCTCTTGCAATAGTTTATGTGTTTCCTCATTGTTTACACAGCGAAGCGACATACCATCAGCATATCTTCTAAACAAGAAGTCCCCTATAATGACGTATCTAGCAGATTCGATGCGGAGCCTTCTTCTTTGATGAGTGTCTAAGTTATCCGGACATCTTTGATTTTGCAAATAGTAAACCAAATTCTTATACCAAGGATGTTCAGACACGGGAAGGATTTGATTATCAATGTAGAACAGTGTTGATAGAGAACTATCATATTCATCAATTTCTTCACTAGTTTCACCATGCTGAGCTAAGTGAAGGGCTATGTCACATCCCTTGATGGTGGTAGAAGTCACGATAGTTAAATCATGCTCTTGGATCTTGGAAAGCCAATGTGAAAGCTTCCCTGAAATATAAGATTGTGAGAGAAAAAACTTGACAGTGGGTAAAGGGACTTTTACCAACGTATGCTTACCTAAGATGAAGTGGCGAAATTTTTCAACAGATTTAACAAGAGAAAAATCATGTTTTTCAATAAAAGAATATTTAAACTCATCATTAGACAAGCTTTGACTCATGTAATCCACTAGTTTTTCGTTACCTTGGCCATCACCTTGCATGAGGATAGCAAAAACTGCTTCCTTTGTGGCATTAGTATATATCATAAATTCCTTCTCAAAATTTGGCTTCGCCAGAACCGGTGCGGAACTGATTGCTTTATTGATCCCTACAAAACAATTTTCGACATTATCTATCCAAGAAAAGGAATGATCTTGCTTAAGCAGATTATGAATTGGCTTGACCATTACAGCAAAATCAGGGACAAACCTACGGACAAAGTTAATAACCCCCATAAAATCTCGAACCTACTTAATGGAAGTGGGAGTAGGCAGATTTAGGATAGCGGAAATCCTTTCAGGATCAATGCTTATTCATGAATCGGAGACAATGTGTCCAAGGAGCTTGCCCTTGGTAACACCGAAAATAGACTTACAAGGATTTAGAGAAATGCCAAATTTCCTGCATCGCATGAGAACTCTTTTAAGATGACCAAAATGATCTAATCAGTTCTTAGAGTAAATAGTTAAGTCATCAAGATAGATTTGAATAATCTTGCCAATCAAATCGTCAAAATCTATCTGCATATCTCTTTGAAAAGTGGCACCTGCATTAGATAATCCAAAAGGCATATGTTCATAAGCAAAAGTGCCCCAACGAGTAATAAAATTGGTTTTATATTTATCTGCCCTTTTTACCTTGATTTGATTGTATCCAAAGAAACCGTCAAGTAAGGACATCATCTGTGACCCTGCAACTTGTTGCAGAATCATTTCCATATTGGGGAGAGGAAAGTGATCTTTTATACTAGCCCAATTCAATGCACGAAAATCTACGCATAATCTGATTTGACCAATTGTTTTCCGAACGGGAACCAAATTAGAAACTCATTCTGAATACTTAACTAGAAAGATAATCCTAGCCTTCAAGAGCTTTTCCAACTCTTTTTGAATAGTTGCTTCTAGTGCAGGGTTAATAGGTCTTTGTTTTTTCCTAACTCTTTTTATTCCCTCCTTGATAGGAATGGCATGTTGTATAAGAGAAGGATCAAAACCACGAATATCCTCATAAGACCAAGAAAAAACATCTTGAAATTCACCAAGCAGTCTAGTGAACTTCAATTTTTCTTCATCAGAACATTGGGCACCTATTTTAACATTGTTTGGAGACTTGGGTGTTCCAATGTTCAAGGAAATTCTTTCACCCACTTTCCTTTTCGACTCCTCTTCTTTACGTTTCTCTTTATTGCCTACATCACTCGATGAAAATGAACTTTCTAGAGGAGTCAAGCCTTTAGGAATCTTGTTATCTTCCATTGAGATAATTTCCTTAGGCTTATAAGGTTCATTTTGAATGAAAGCACACATGCTTTCATCACTAGGGAAGAGCTACCATGATTCTATATTTTCAGGAATATGTGGATGGTACAAAGATTGAAAAGTATAATTAGGTATTTCTGGCATAAGTTGTTGATTAGGAGAAGCTGAAAAAACAACTAACCGACCAGCCATTGAGTTCAATTCCATTTTAACATGAGTGATTTTGAAAGATAGTAGGTTCGAGATAAGTGCCCAAACAGTTTGGGTGTAGTGTTTCATCAATGTGTTGCTAGGAGAGTATATCTTACGTAAAAGGTTCACAACAAGCTCGGAATCCCCAAAAACTATAAGGTGACCACTACCCAGATTATAGGCATTTTCAATGCCTAATAATAATGCTTTGAATTCAGTGACATTGTTTGTGCAAGCAAACTCTAACCTATAGGAAAAGTTATGAATTTTTCCCACAAGAGAGTACAAGATAATACTAGCTTTGTTTCCTTCATTGGAGCATGAACCATCAAAGTGCATATTCCACATCCCGTCATCTAAGTTGATTTGTTCCAAGGTAGTGTTGTCCTCCTCGGAAAAGATGGAATACACTCCTAGGTCCTCCTCGATATAATTCACATTAGGTTGTGGGACACTTTCTATGTAAGGTGAAATTATCCCCTCTCCGAGGACTATGATGTTTTTACCATTCTAAGGAACGAATAAGTGTGTCCTATCGAGTGAGAGGTATCCACCCGTCAAAGCTTGTCAATCTCTTCCTAGGATGATCGAGTAGTTACTTACTGGCATATCGATTACCTGAATATTAAGGGTTGTCCTAATTTCAAGGTGCGCGCACAAAACCAAGGTTACGTCCTTGATTTCACCTATGGTCATTTGTTGTAGACTATTATAAGAGAGCATGCTTCTAGCATTTTCATTAGTACAAGACAAGCCTAGCTCTTCCATAATAATCTTCAACATTACACTTGGGCCCGAACCTTCATCAATGATGCAACAATGGGAAATTGTATCCATAATCTTTATAGAAATATAAAACGGGGGGGGGTTTTACAGGGTATCTAAAGTTGTGTACACCTACCTTATTTACAGACGAATCCTCTTCATCTACCTCTTCAAATAGATTGCTTACAACGGAAGCTTTTCCTTCCATGAATTTTTTTAGATGCTTATGTTGTTCAGGGACGACAACCATGTCTAGAAGGGTTGCATCTGCTTTGATGTTGGTCAACTGATTTATAATGTTGTATTTGGAAGAGGGGAGAGGAGAGGTAGTTCCTTGACTTTCAGGAGCCTTAGGAACCTTAGCAGTAGCAGGTGGTGAGGATGAGCTTGAGTTAGAATAATTGCGGGGAGGATCATATTTTCTTTTGGGATCATAGGATTTATTCCTGGTATTTATGATCATGACATCTTCTGGCTCTGCAAAGTCTAGGACAACAATATTAGTTTTAGGTCTCTTACCAAATATTTTATCTCTAGAACTCTTCTTTACCTCACATGTACTTTCCTCATGGTGTTCTTCGCAAAATTCACACCAACTATGAGGCATGATAGCTTTAGGCTAAAAAATATTTTCATTTGGATTTCTAAAGGGGGGTGCAGAAGAAGATGAAGCTTCAGGGGTAAGAGAGGAGACATTTCCTTTTCACTCATACGCTATCATACGATTATTCATGTTTTGTACAAGTTGTAAGAGAGCGTACATGTATGTCTGTTTAATTGAGTCTCCCTTAGGAAGACTTGTTCTTCCAAGTTGTTCTCCTTACTCTAAACAAGTATGCATAGAGGAAACGAGGTTATCAATGGCCTTTTCCTCAATCCTATGACGACAGAAAGTAATGCATTATAGTAATGCATGAAAGCGGCTTGGTTATGAGGTTGAATGAGTTTAGGGATTTGATTGTATAACTTGGTGAAATGTAAGTTGAACGACTTGATAGTCTCACCATCCTTATAAGTGATGTCATTGTACTCCTGTAACTGCTCAGCTGGGATTTTGGATTTCCCATAGGTAGATTTGAACCAATAGACTAAATCCTCCCAAGAAGATAAAATCTTAGGAGGAAGATCGAAGAAATCAACTGCAGCCTTCCCTTCAAGGGAATTCACAAACAAGCACATACAAGTATCGTTGTCATTGGCTCATATTTTGTGATAGACATTAGAAAATGCCACCAAGTGTTCATTTGTAGTGATAGTGTTATTCCCTAAAAACCTTGGCAGATTCTCTTTGAATTTAGGAAGTGGACGAGTAGCAGGTGGCAGGTTAAGAGGGGAGGAAACATTCCACGGGGTGGTTGTAGCATCTTCTTCAAATTGAAAAATCACGCACTTTTTAATGACTTTGGTGGGGTTTGTGGTAGATTGGACAGGGACTTGGTGACTATATAAGCTACCAATCACTGACGAAGCTGAATATTGAGATGATGAAGCACCTCCAGTGCCACCACTAGATTACATCTTGTGAATGATAAGTAATGGAGAGAAATACAAACTAGATGAATTAGACACGGTTCTCCTTAGAGCACTTTGTTGGGTTGATAATACAACGTTCCTTCTTTCTATTTCAGCAATGGGATTAATTTCCGATGATAAACCTCTTCTTCTCCTAGAAACACAAGGGTCTAAGGACATGAAAAAGAAGATCAAAACTAAAGGACAAAGAAAGTTATGGTTGATTCCTAAGTTTTCTATGCCTAGCTTCCCAACGTTCTTGGTCACTTATGTCTTGTTCAATTGCTTCCCATGAGAAATTAAGCTCAACCTAGGTATTAGCAGTATCTAAGATGGTGTTAAAAAAATTTAAAGTAATGTTGGTCTGATCTTGAAGACCGGGCTCAATATTAGGTTGCCTTACAACAGATGCAGTCATTAAGAAATGAAACATTCAAAGAATCAAAATCAGAAAAGTAGATATATTCAATGATAATCAAGCATAAAAATCAACCAGAGAGATATGGAAGATCTCCCCAGTATGGTCGCCACATAAATGTTGAGGGAAAGATATGAAATGATCTTAATCATTTCCAGATCTTCCTTGGCTAAGGCAAGATAGACAGGAATATCACCCTATGTTTATAGCCTCAAAATTTGTTTCATAATCCACAAGTATTAGTTACAAGGGCTTAGGCTGATTTTTTATAAATAAAAGACTGTTGAAAAATTCAACATTTTATATAATTTTCTGAATATAATAGATGCAAAAGTAAATGTGGAGACAAAAGAAAAAATACCAAGTCACAATTTAACACAGATGAGACAGAATAGCAATACCTTATTTCATTCCAATAAATCAAAAGAATCGTTCTCTTTACAAAAATACCTGAGGAAGTTTGGACCAAAGTCAAACTTAGATGTCCCAGATGAAAACCATACAAAAGGACTTCTGACAGGAAATAAAAAAAAAAAAACTGAACTTTAAAAGTTGGATCAGTTTGCCACAAATTGCTTCCCACTCGAATCTGCACAATATCTTTTATCAGTCATGAAATTTAATTCATAAACAGACAAGTCTACACAGACTATCAAAGATAGATCAACACCTCTGAAAAACAAGTGTCTGAACGATGTAATTCAGCCTTGAAGCTTGTTGTCTACAATAGGACCATGCTGTCATAAAAGAGAATTAAGCTTTCAATGAATTAAAGAATTAATGAAAACTGAATTATCTCAATAAAACTCAAGAGCAGACCTTAGTATGTTTTCTCCTTCTATTCTCCTCTTGTTCCTCCTTCTCTTTTTCCCTTTAAGCAATCAAAATTAGTTGAAGTAGTTAAACTACCTCTTTTAGTTAAGTTAACTAAAACTCAACTAACTTTTAGTTTAGGGGAATAATTAATATAATAATAAGGGTCTTTAATAAATAATAACTAGTAGGTGGGAGCCCTTGTGACTCCCTTTAGTTTCTTAACAAAAATAAACACAAATAGTCAATCAATCAAACACATCCCTCCTTGTGGCTCCCATCATCATTCTCATAATTTGAAAATTAATATCAATGATATTTTAAACCATATCCAAAAAATATAATATCCAAAATATCCAAAAATAGTGTGTTGTCCAAAAACTTCAGCAGTCAATTGTTCTCAACAATCAATAAATAAATACACTCAAAAACCATATTTTCCACTTTGGGAGGCAATTTTCTCTTTGTTTCTATTGTCTCCCTTTGATTTCTCTAAATTAGCCTTAGGCTTTGTGGAGCCTTTAGTCTTTATCTCACTAATAACATGAGAGAAATCATCTCTCAAGTGCATGCGGGATGAAAAGGATTTGGTGGAATCACTTGAGGGAGAGGAGGGGGAAGCAACAACTTTTCCTTTATCATGTGCGTGGTGGGCTTCGATTTTGAGCCTCTTGCTTGCATGGGAAGACTATACAGGTGAGTGTGTAGGGAAAACTTGGACAATTGGGTTAACCGGTGGAGGAGTAGGTACAGACAAATTGGGCTAGCCACGATGTTGGGATACTGCTAGGTGGACAATCTCTTGCCATCCGTCATTTTCAGGGACTTCAGATTGTAATGAAACATGAAGGGGAACTAGGATAAGAGGGGAATGTTGGGGTTGGAAAGGAGGTCTTTCTGGCCTAGGTTGGGCCACCCCTTGTCCAATCCAGTTGAAAAATCCAGCTTGGAAGAGTTGGTTTAACTCTTGTGGATCTGCATTAAAATGTATTGAAAATCTTGACCTTCTATGGCCTCTGTTCCAATTTATTCTTCCCCTGTTATTTCGGCCATGGCTTCCTCTGTTGAAGAATCTCATTCCTATATGCAACATTTGTTAGAAACTAACTTCTTAAACAAACCATACATAACATCTCTTTAAATATGAAACAAAGTTTGGCTCAGAAACACATCAGACTCATGCAATCCAAATCCATAAAAATCGTTTAATACTTGTCAATGAGTAGGGGGTGAACAAGGGTTCTGGGATATCTCAAGGGTTGTATTGAGTGAAAAGTGATAGAATGAAAGGGATTAGATCATGATTACTTCTCAACAAATCATCAAACAATCAATTGTATTGTAATAAAAAAACATATCAATCATAAATCATCTCTGTATCATCCTTCAATTACTATAATATAGAGTTTTCATTTAATTATAATTTTATTCTAAGAACAGGGCGTGCAAAGTGAATATGGGCATGTGAGGGGATTCGTAATGTGCGAAAAAGTGAGAGAATGGCAGGGAAGTTAATGGATATTATTCATAAAACAAATTAAGTAATCAATAATCATAAATTTGTACTAAAATCAATCCAAAAAATACCAACACCATACCAACAATTACTGTGTATCAAATTGTTCGTCGTTCCAACATTTAAATTTCCCAAAATTTCTCAATTCAAAAAAGTATGTGCAATCATACTCATAATCGAAACAACTTTCCATTTCAACGGTCCTGTTAAGAAAACGATGATATTTTGCTTCTTTTCATTCCTTTTAAAAAAAACACACAAGAATATGTTCAACCTCTATCCCATAATTCATCACTATAATAAAAACATCCACTGTCTTCCAATTTACAATTGTTTCCCAATTTAAAATATGCACAGGTCCCTTTTTAAAATGCAAATAGACTTCCAAAATATGTCTGATTACACACAGTCTTCATAATATCAATCAACAAGGTGTTGCAACGAAAACACAGTCAACATAAAACCCGAGCCTAATCATTGTTGATATATCCACCGATAATCTTTACGATGATCCAATAATATATACGAGGCGAACATAGACAATTACACATAGGCACCATTTTCACAATCAGCCACAACCCTGATCGGGCCTAGCAAAACACATAGGTGTTTTCAATTGTAGTTAAGACCACATTGTAAAAACACAGTGAGTGAAATCATAATGAAAATAATACATGATCCAAATTTATGCAGGAACACAACAAAATACACAAATAACCATAAATACAAAGATGCAGCGGAAATAACACTTCATTTCATTAATATCAAAGAACTGAAATTTGTTTACAGACAGAATGGAAATAAACTAGCTAGGGCGTTGCTAGATTATCTTTGAGAAGATATGTGGCGGCTATGGGCCTCTAAACTATGTGTTACAATGAGGCTCGAAGGCCTATATATTATTGAGAAACAATAGAAAACTCTAAATATCCAAAAACCTAACCCTAGGAGGTGAAACACCAGAATATGGGCCATGTCGGAGTAAATCGGTACATCAATTTTTCGAGGTCGTAAATTTGGTATAGTATCTTTGTTTGATGCACATGATACATTGTAAGAAAGATCTATTCGAGGACTACAACTGCTAACAAAAAAAATTAAGTTCCAAAACGGACTCTTATTCGTCGGATGTTTGATGCCCAAAAAACATCGTTTAGGGCCTCAAAACGGCTTCGGAAGTTCAAGACCCGAAAAATTGTCAAAAATATAAAATTGTGCTACAATTAAGGAAACTGAAAAACTGAAAGAAACAATGGTGGGGGTCCAAGTGGAATACACAGGTGGCCACCAATATCCACCTGGATCATTCCTCCCCCTTAGGAATCAATGGTCCCCATTGCGTTGAGTTCCTCCATGAGATGAGGAAACTTTTGTTGAACTTGGTCCCTGGTGAGCCACTTGCTCTGGTGAAGGAGTTGGCCTGCTTTGACAACTCGATACAATTGGATCCTCTATTGGCGGGTGTTCTTGATCTATGCGTCCATAATCTGGTCATTTGTGGCTTGTTCCATGCAGTCTGGGTTTCACTCTGTTGGTGTGAGTTGTTTTGCCATGTCGGATGTGTCCAGTAGAGGTGGAAAGTAGGGTTGAAGGCGGTCCACATTGAACACTGGGTGCAGACCAAGGAACGGTGGAATACTGAGCTCAAAGGAATTGGACCCTATAGCCTTGGTGATGGTGTATGGCCCATATCGAAGCAGGCGAAGCTTGCGGTGGGGTCCAGCGAGGCGCTCCTTCTGTAAATGTAGCCACACTTTGTCGCCCACCTAGAAGTTGTGTTGCACCCAATGTTGATCATGTTGTTTCTTGTACTTAGCATTGACTATGTCCAATATTTCATGAACCTGTTGACGAATGTGTTGAATGCGCTCAATGAAGTTGTTCGCCTTAGCAGCTTCAGATTGGACATGAGATGAATCAGCCTAAGTAGTTGCAAATGGCATGGCTACGTCAATGGGACATAGTGGTCAGAATCCCAAGCCCACCTGAAAGGGGTTGTGGTTGGTTGAGTTGTGGAGGGCCCAATTATAGCTATGGTGTACATAGGGGAGGCTCTCATCCCATGTGTGTGGATTCTTTGAGTTGTACATGCACAAAATGTGTACGATCATCCTTTTGACGACCTCTGTCTGGCCATCAGTTTGGGGATGGAAAGTTGTGGACTTGGTGATCTTGGTGTCCATCATTGACCAGAGGCTGGACCAAAATGTACTAAGGAACCTATTGTCCCGATATGAGATGGTATATTGTGGGATCCCAAAGTGTACCCACACTCATTCAAATAAGAGTTTAGCAATGGCTTATGTTGTGATATTCTTCTTGTAGGCCGCCATAATGGCCATCTTCGAGAATCTGTCGACGACCAAGAAAACCCAGTCATTTCCATGGTTAGTAGAAGGAAGGCCCGACATGTAATCCATGGAGATGGATTCCCAAGGTCGACTAGGGGTAGGCAGTGGAGTATAGAGGCCTTGCTTCTTGATGGTCATTTTGGAAATGGCGCAAGCAGTGCAGGATTTGATGTACTTCCTGACCTCATATCGAAGGTTTGGCCAATAGAAATACTTCTGCAGTACTGCCACTGTTTTCTCAACCCCGAAATGCCCAGCGACCTGACTGTAGTGAGCTTCCCAAATCATCTTGGCACGCTCGCTTGAAGGAACACAAAGGTGTCCCAGGTGACATAGTAGTGCATCTTGGAGGTGAAAATTTGAAACTCGGTTACCCTCCAAGAGTGTCTTATATGTGTGGTGGAATTCTGGATCACTCTTGTAGAGAAGCGACCAATCATAAGTCTCGCGCCCACAAGAGTTGAGCACAGTGGTTATCACCACGATCGATGGTCGGCTGAGGCAATCTACAACATTATTGGTGCTTCCCTTCTTATACTTGATGTTCAAATGAAACTGTTGCATATATGTGGACCACTTCTGATGGCGATCACTCTACAACTTCCCTTGTATCTGTATGAACTGCAAGGGTTGGTGGTCTATGTGGAAGATCGTTTCCTTCCCCAAAATGAAATGCTTCCATTATCGGCAAGCCTGCACAATGGAATACATCTCTTTGTCATAAGTGGGATAATTTCGGACTGTGTCGGACAGTGTCTCACTGTGATATTCCACTGGATGCCTCTATTGAGTAAGAACTACCCCAATAGCATAATCAGAGGCATCTGTCTCGATCTCAAATGGTTGTTGCAAGTCTGATAATGTGAGCATTGGGGCACACCAGAGGCGATGTTTCAATTCTACGAACGCCTTCTATTGAGATTCTGACCAAAAGAATTTGTCTTTCGCTCCTCCCTTGGTGACTTGACTCAAGGGCCAAGTGATATGAGAGAATCCCAACACGAACCTGCGGTAGAAATTAGCAAGACCCAGAAATCTACGAGGCTCTATTAGAGTGGTTGGGGTTGGTCAATCCTGAATGACTTGGATCTTGGTTGGATCCACATGCACCCCATGCTCATTAATAATGTATCCCAGATACTGAACCTGGGTCATGCCAAAAGTAAAATTCTCCAAATTAGCACACAACTTGTGTTTCCACGGTGTTTGGAGGACCTGTCGAATGTGGTGGAGGTGCTCTTCCCAAGTCTAGATGAAGATCGGGATGTCATCCAAGAACACTACTACAAATGAGTTGGTGAATGGTCGCAAGATGTCTTCCATCAGCCTCATGAAGGTTGCGGGAGAATTCGTCAACCCTAAAGGCATGACCAACCATTCAAAAAGGCCCTCCTTGGATTTGAAGGCAATCTTCCACACATCGGACAGTTCGATTGGTATGTGGTGATACCCAGACTTCAAGTCGATCTTGTTGAAATATTTTGCCCCTTTGAGTTGGTCCAGAAGGTCATCAATCTGTGGGATTGGGTACCTATTCTGGACATAGATCTTGTTCAATGTCCGATATTCAATAAAAAGTCTCCAAGTCCCATCCTTCTTCTGCACCAACACGATCGGGCTACCACAGGGCGATGAACTTGGCCAGATGTGACCTTTCTGCAACATCTCCTGAATTCTGCAGCATCTCCTGAATTCTGCAGCATCTCCTGAATCTGCCTCTTGATTTCATCGTTCTCCAGAATAGAGCATCGATAGATCGATCCATTGGGTAGCGACGCACCAGGGGTCAGATCAATGGGGTGCTTGACCTGACAATGCAGAGGCACCCCTGCGGGTGAGGTGAAGATGTCTCGGTACTCCTCCACGACCTTGTCCATTTTTTTTGTCATGCAGAGGAGCCATGTCTGGAGGTCATGGCTATAGTCTTCTTCTTGCCCTGAGGGTGGATCATCAGGAAAACAAATTTCTCGGTTTTGGAAATGATCTTATTGCATTGTTTTGCAGTAACCAAAGAGATAGCGGCAGGCGGTGGTACCTCTAGTATCCTGTACAACTTATTTCCCAAAGTAACAATAACAACGTGAGGCCAGGACTCATACACAGCATGTCGCTTCCACAAGTATGGTTGGCCTAATAATACATAACAAACATCAAGAGGAGCAATGTCACATAATACCTCATCAATGAAGGGCTTGATGTTGTAGGGAAGGCGACATTGTTGGCTGACGTGGAGATCTCGTCCTTGGTGAAGCCACCCGATGGTGTACGCTTGTGGGTGTGTTGTGGTCGGCAAGCCCAACCGCTTCATGACTTCTACTGAAATGAGGTTATTTTGGCTCCCACTTGTTAAATTTACATGCAGCAGCGAGAGCCATTCTCCTGGAGGATGGCTAAGACCCTAGACAAGATCTAGGGCCCCCAGTGCACTCCTGGGGTATGTGGTCTGGGACCAAATTGATAAAGACCCTAGACAAATGTCTAGGGCCCCTAGACTGGGTCCAGGGTAACCATGCCTAGGGCATGGGAGTCTTGGTCTGGGAACAAGCATTTGAAGTCCCTAGATATGTCTAGGGCCCCTGGACTGGATCCAGGGTACCCATGCCTAGGGCATTGGGTTCTTGGTCTGGGACCAAGAGATAAATACCCTAGACAAATGTCTAGGGCCCCTGGACTGGATCCAGGGTACCCATGCCTGGGGCATTGGGTTCTTGGTCTGGGACCAAGAGATAAAGACCCTAGACAAATGTCTAGGGCCCCTGGACTAGGTCCAGGGTAACCATGCCTGGGGCATGGGAGTCTTGGTCTGGGACCAAGCATTTGAATTCCCTAGATATGTCTAGGGCCCCTGGACTGGATCCAGGGTACCCATGCCTGGGGCATTGGGTTCTTGGTCTGGGACCAAGAGAT
>ML786767.1:0-17903 GCA_009831015.1 Picea engelmannii | reverse complement strand
AGACCCTAGACAAATGTCTAGGGCCCCTGGACTGGGTCCAGGGTAACCATGCCTGGGGCATGGGAGTCTTGGTCTGGGACCAAGCATTTGAAGTCCCTAGATATGTCTAGGGCCCCTGGACTGGATCCAGGGTACCCATGCTTTGTAAACCCCTCTTACCCTTGTTGTGGGTTTTTGGTTATTTGGTTGTGGGCTTTGTAAACCCCTCTTACCCTTGTTGTGGGCCTTTTGTTTTATTTTTGGGTTATGATTTTTGTCACATGATTAAATTTATAATTCAAGCATGTGACTTTTTATTACAACTTAACCTAACCCTACTTTGCCCTAGCGCGCCCTAACCTAGCCCTAAACTTTTCCCTAACTACTATTTAATGGACCCTCCCCTACTCCTACTAATATACATTCTTTTGTTGTAGCGTGGAGTCTCCTAGAGTGTGCGGCCTCAGTCCTAGTTGTTGCAGACCAGTGAAGTGGTGCGGCCTACCTTGTGGAACAGTCTCTTTGCCTTTTGAGCTGCGGCCTACCTTGTGGAACAGTCTCTTTGCCTTTTGAGGTGCGGCCTACCTTGTGGAACAGTCTCTTTGCCTTTTGAGCTGCGGCCTACCTTGTGGAGAAGTCCCTTTACCTTTTAAGCTGCAGCCTTGGTCAGTGGAGCTTGTGGGAAGCTGTCCCTTTGTCACTATTGTTCCTGTGACTTCCGTGGGGTCTTTGCTGAGGAGGCCGTGACCCTAACTTGTTGTGTAGAGGTTGCGTCCCTTTGCCATGCTGGTGTTTTGTTTGTTGAAGAGTGCCGCTTGATTTTGCTGTGAGTGTCGCATGGTATACTGGGCAGTGTGAGCCGCGCCCTATCTCTCAGCTGTGGGGTTTTTCTTTTGGGGTTTGGGTTCTTGATGTTTTTGGTTTCAGTAACCCTAAGTTTGGTGGCATGAAACTCCTTCTATCTTTGGCATAAAAAGATCATTCATTGATCAATGAACTGAACCTTTAAGTGAGCATAACTACAAGGACATTCACCTTTTGTGGTATGTGCTTCTCTTCAGAGGTAAGGTAGGTACCAGGTAAGTCTCTTACTTATTTCTTCTAAAATTTCAGATCTGTCGTATAAAATAAGCTTTGCATAGATCCATAAGTTGTTTACAGTTGAGCACAATCTTATAGAAGAAGCCTTGTGTTACTGTTTTGTTTCAGACCTAAGATTTATAAATATGCTGATTTAGAGGAGCTATTTATCATTGATTGAAGATCTGAGTTTTAGCATACAATCTAAGTTCTCTTCTGCTATATGGAACATAGATCTACTGTTGTTTCTATAGAATTGTTATCACTGAACCTAGTCTGAGTTTATTTTGGTATTGAATGAGCCTTGTCTAAACTGTTGTTACTATTTCTTCTAGATCTGCTTTTATGGTTTTAAGATCTGAGATCTTTTATTTGTGATCTATGTTTGTCTTCTTCTACTATCTTTGTATTTTATAGATCTATCTCTATATGTTGTTTGTGCTTTAGATCTGAGTTGTTTTAGTTTAAAATTAAAAGGAGATTGTTGTTTTCAACTTTACCCTAAAATCTAACACCACTATCGACAACGAACTGTAGCGGGGAACCCTTTACCCACATCTGGGAGTGGAAGAGACGTTCCTCCTCCTATGGATATTATGGTTATTCCCTTTGGATCTTCGTGGTGGCAACGGTGGCGTTGGGCTCCGCATCGATAATCTGCTTCCCTCTGTCATTCCCCTTCTCGAGTTTTGATTCAGTGTCAGAGCATGCATCTGATTCAAATGACTTCATCTCGGCCACTAGTGACTGCTTGGCCCGACACTCACTTTTGTTATGTGAGTGGAGCTCTTATGGAACTCACACCACTTTCCCGTGTCCTTCTTCGGCTTCGCGGTGTTGTTCTTTGCTTGCGGCTTTGGCAGGTTTTCTTGAGACGCCATGCCTCGACTTTGCCCTTTGTTCTGCGGTTTGGGGGCACCTTTCGCTTGCTTTTGATTCGCAGATCCAAAATCTTGCTTCTTCTGTTTGAATTTCTACACAATCTTGGAAGCATACCAGTATGTCGTACCAAGCGAGGAGATGTCAAGGAAATCCATTTCCTCCTAAATGTATCTGTGCAGACAACTGTAGTACTTCAGCACCAAATGTTTCTCTGAATATTTGATACCCAACTTTATATGCAAGGTATGGAACAGATTCGCCAGCTCATGCACATCTTGATCGCTTTGTTTCCGCAACGTAGTCCATTGTATGTACTTCTCCTCATAGCTCCCCACGGGTTAATATTGTTCCTTGATGGCAGCTTAGAAATAATTCCAAGTGGGTGCGAACGAGAACAGAGAGGGTTCCTCCTCGTCCTTTTTCTCACAATAGGTTTCCCACCAGTCCTTGACATGGGGGGAGGCTTTGAGCAGTGAAAAAACAATCTTCTCCCGGTCGAAAAAGTCATGAACCGAGAAATATCCTTCTAATAGATTCAACCATCTATCTACAACATCTGCATCTATCGACCATCAAATATGGGAATGTCAAAGTTTACTTGTACCTTAAAATGGGTTGCGCCTCTAGAGTGGTTGTTGGATGCAGATGCACCGCCAGTGGGCAGTAGTTGAAGGATCTGGGCGAAGTTATCCATCATCGTGTTCCTTTATTTTTCAAGGGCCTCCTCGAGCAATATTTTTATAGGATCTCCTGCTCCCTCGTCTTTATTTTTTTCCCCCATGGGCGGTCGTCGGGGTTTGAGAGGTTGATCTTGCAAAGGTTCAACCAGATCGAGCCCTAACTCCTTATACCCCGACCTCGTTGCAGACATGCAAAGAAGGATCGAGAAAGAGAAGATCGTTGTGATACCACTAATCCAAATTTATGCAGGAACGCAACAGAATACACAAATAACCATAAATACAAAGATGCAGCAAAAATAACACTTCATTTTATCAATATCAAAGAACTGAAATTTGTTTATAGACATAATGGAAATAAACTAGCTAGGGGCTGGTAGCTTATCTCTGAGAAGAGATGTGGCAGCTATAAGCCTCTGAAGTTTGTGTTACAATGAGGCTCGAAAGCCTATATATTATTGAGAAAAAATGGAAAACCCTAAACATCCAAAAACCTAACCCTAGGAGGTGAAACGCCAGAATATGGGCCCCGTCGGGGTAAATTAGTACATCAATTTCCCAGGGTCGTAACTTTGGCATACTATCTCCATTTGATGCACATGATACATCGTTAGAAAGATCTATCTAAGGACTACAACTATTGACGGCGAATAATAAGGTTTAGAATGGACTCATATTCATCGGATGTTTGATGCCCAAAAAACGTCGTTTAGGGCCTCAAAACGGCTCTGGAAGTTCAGGACCCGAAAAACTGCCAAAAATAGTAAATTGTGCTACAATTAAGGAAACTGAAAAACTGAAAGAAACAATGGTGGGGGTCCAAGTGGAATAGGCAGGTGGCCACCAATATCCACCTGGATCAAGACATCCTTTGACTGTATATAATTTCTCGTTCCCATTGTAATTGTTCAACCAATTTTATCATAAAAAGATGAGACAAATACTCGATGAGAAACCTCCATAACCATTCCATTGATAAACTCATACTTGACAACCAAGAAGATGCCCGAAGGGAGAAATTACAGTTGGATATTAAAATCGGGCTATGTCGAAAACAAATGCAGGGAGACAATCAAGAGCGCGTTCATATTTTAACAATAGCACAAAGAACTGGAGGTCTTCAAAGACTTATCAACCACGGGAAAAAATACCCTTTTGAAACAGAGACAGCAGTAAGCCACAGAGTCTTCTTATTACTCCTAGTCTGGGCAATGGAACCAACAGTTATCCACCGAGAAAAGCAACGATGGGTAGGGTAGAAAAAGCCAGTACACATAGTGTGTTTTAAGCTTGTAGAGGAGAGGCAAAGTTAACTGAACTGTGACATTTATTCAAAGAACACATAGAGATATAACCTCTATGCCCATTTCCTTAAGAGACAAACAACCTAACATTAATACCAATGAGGATGCATAACGTCGAGGTATAACTTATATCACCCCACAACCATACAGTATATATTAACATTATGGCCACCCTAAGACTAGATCTTGGGATACTTTGGTGAAAGGACAATGAGAATGAGCCTACGACCATGAATCTGGGTTGAAGAAATTACACAACAATCGAATGGAAATCTGAATGTGACTTAATAGGGTTACACTCATGACTGCGAGGGAACAATCGACGATAATACACAGAACGAAACCCTCCACCATTAATACAGAGTGATATATACCGCATTCACTTATTATCCACAGAGACCCACCACGATTTTAAACCGACAGAGAAACTAGTTAATGCACAACTTAAACAAAACCCAATTCTTTTGCTTGCAATCCGAAACAATTATAGTCATCACAGAGAGAAATATCACATATTTACAGAGTTGAAATTCTCAGGAACACACAAACCCAAGAATTACTAAGCCATTATTTTTTCATACACAAGGCATAATTCATGGATGGAGTGAAAAAGAACCATACATGTAACAAACAGCTTAAAAGGGTGAGTTGGTCAAGACTTCTTCTTTCCAAGAGCCTGAAATGTGGAGCTTCACAACTAACAGGCCGAAAATGCAACAAGGAACAATGTTAGGGTGACGGTCGATAGGAGGAGTATGGAGTGACATGCATTTACTTCACACCACTTCCATCTCCTGGCCTATTCAATTCGAAGTACGAGACAGACAAACATTCACCAATCCATTAAACTGTGTATTTAATGCCCAAACTTTTGAAATTTGCAACGATATCCCTTGCATAATGTGCCATCCAGACATTTACACGTTAACCTTTGCCAAGTTCTATGTCATATCATATATTGCAATGTTATATATGCGCCCAAATCAAATCTAATGAAAATTGCATAGCCACTAACCAACAATAGCATAATAGTTAGGACTAACACTAACATCACTTTGCTTTTCCATTTGCATATAACCCTTTAACATAGCTCAAACATAACTTCTTTTCCCTTAAGGTTTTTTCATAGGTTTCCTTTCTTTGTTTTGACTATGTTATCACTAGCATATCTCTTCTATATATGTGGCTAGGTAGTCTATCACGACAATTTGTGGCATGGTTAAATCATAGCAATTGTCAATACATGCCCATCATAACAAAACAAATAATGCCTTGAATTGCATAAACATCCCATAAAATGCATCATCCACCTGTTACTATGTCAAAAATGAAACCAAAACTGCATTGTCAACCATGTAGGATTGTGTAAGCAACATCAAAATAGCAACAGAAAAATGTGTGATATGTCTATCTTTACGCCTCTAGTCTACAAGGGGGTCCCACCTACTAGTATTATATTATTAACATAGATAAATAATATGGCTTTAGCAATAGTTTGCGGGCAGAATTCATCGTTGCGATTTTAATTATCAACATTAGGCACATGAGAAGGCATGTGACACATAGTTAGAGGAGGAGTACCTTCCATGAGGACACTTAATAGAAAACCACTGTGGAAGAGGGAGCATTAGATGAACAACTTGTTGGAGAGTGCAGCATATTGGAGGAGGGGCGTTGAGCCCAAGAATGATCATGTTTGGAGAGTGTTCACTTTGGGAGTTAGATATAGCCTAGTTTAACACATGTATATCCTTATATTGTAGAGCAGTCCATGTGGGGTTTCCTTGTTGGTTACTTGTATTATGCCCTTATTTTATATTAGCCTCCCTCAGCTATTGTATATATAAGGGAGGAGAGAGCTCTTATATTCATTATCAACATTGTACTCTATCCTTTATATTGTCTTGGAGGAGTATTATACGGAAAAAAACCTAGGGTTCATAAGGAAATCCTCGGAGCATGATGTTAGGATTCATGAAGAAACCTTAGGAGAAGACAAGGGAGAGAGAGAGAGAGAGAGAGAGAGAGAGAGATGTCTTGGATGTTCATATAGAGATTGATCTTGTGTGATGTTAGGGTTTGCTCCAGTGATGTTAAGGTCTATGTTATGCATGTAAACCTTATATAAGAACATGACATTGGAGATAATGATGGTTCTTATGGTTCTTGTTGTAGCACTAGGGCTTATGCCCTAGTAGAAGACATGGAGAGTGTCGCTAACGCTTTCCATGATTTTGGAGCCTTGTTTTTGTGGGATTGTAAGGTTTAGGGAAATGACATGGATAGATAAGCTTGATGAGTCTTGAACTCGGTGTAATGCCTTGCTTGGAAAAAGAGTCTACTATTGTATTTTTTTATGTTCCATGGAAGTCTTGGTTCTTGTGATGATGCAAGAGTTGAAAACGTAAAGGTTTGGAGATTCAAATCCTATGATGGACATGTAGACTTGGACGCTAACACTATAGTTGTATTTCCATGTACTTGTGTGATACAACATGTCTAGGGTTTGAAAACACTAAGGAAGACAAAATTTCTTTTGTGGAGAGCTTGTGTGATACAAACTTGTTGTTGAAGCCAATAAGGACTTGCTAGTGTCGATGCTAGCTTGTTATGTATCTTTGGTGGTGGTTAGGGCTTCATGGTTTCCCTAACTATGATTTTGAAGAGATTGAAGAATTGTTCCAATGTTGTGATAAAGTTGTGATATGTACATGTACTTCATTTGCATATATATGTTTGTGTGTGCGAAGTTTCCACATGTCCAAAACTTGTGTAATTGTAGATTTTATTTTTATCATGCATTGCCTTCTTAATCAAGTAATTTCCAACATTTGTTGTTCACACTAATTTGACACAATTAAGGGTTGAAAGTGTTAAGTAATTTAACATACATCTTGAAGATAATAGAACATATTCATTGTTGTAAATATGTAGTGATTAAAGTAATTTCAAATCTAGCTTATGCTTGGAAAAGCGTGCCCTAAGGGATTAAATTTGTTGGCATATGTTTGGCATATTTTCTCTTGGACTGCCTAGTGTGTTGGGTTGAAGTGAGATGAAATTAATAGTTTAGATCAACCCTAATGTTGAATTTCATAGAAACTAGATCAAGAAAATCTCTTTGTACAATGAAATTTTTTAATTTGCAATAAAAATCATAAAGAAAGTAGAAATGTATACAAATTCAATATCAAACTGTTCATAGATTAAGTTTTTTTTAATGAAAAGATCATAGTCTTTACCAATTTGTACTTGCAAATCAAATTTTAGAGAGTGGCCAAGGTGTTAGATGACATAAGACAATTAATATCCCGTTGGAAAGATCTCCATGTTCCATTAACAGAGGCCCTCAAAAGTCGAGAAACATCTTTTGGGCCATCAATGATGGTGAAGAATATGCACCATACTATCTTTGCACATATCCCAATATATGGATTATGTGGTGGGATATACACCATCAATATCAAGATGAAAGTATATATCCCACCACATTCTGACTATTGGGATAATGAACAATGTCCATAGATAGCATGGTGCATATTCTTTGCCTTTGCCATCAACTACAATGATAAGATTTTCCTCAGAAACATAAGAATCAAGGAAGCAACAAAGATGGCACAATTGACCAATTTATAGACATAATGATAGGCGCCCTCGACAAGCTCCCGATTTTTCCATTTGTAATGTCAGAGATTGGAGCCAGTTGTCAAAACTCAAGGTGGATTCGATCATAAATATGCCAACTAATGAGTTGTTGCAATATGGATGGGACTCGTGCCCAAAATAATGAAAACCAATCAATGATCAAAATTGATCCCTTCTGAGGGATTCAAACCCGTCCTAGAAGAGTAATTCAAAAAACACCCTTCAAAAAAATGTAAATTTTTTAAATCACTCGTCATTTATGAAGGACAACAAATATGACAAAATGTCAAAAGAAGGGTTAGATTTTAAATGATCCATCGATTTCCTCTCTTCCAATGCTTGGATGGTCAATGAGCATTGATTCATCACACAATACTTTCCTTTGGCATCTAAAGACAAAAAGCATCTCTATTCTACTTTGCTTTTATCTATTCCATGATATGTGCACCCTTCCATGATGTACCCTTGCACAACATTAAATCCATCACATAGCTAACACAGATAAATTTTCTACCACCATAATGGCGTATGCACCATTTTATGTGTCACTTTATGAATGACTCCCAAAGAAGCTTAAACACCTTGTTTGTATGAATCCCCACTTGAATTCATGTGTTATGAGCATTATTGATTCTTTTCAATATGGGAAATGGCATCACATTTAGTTTACATACTTCATGTTTTTGAAACCCGCACTCATCGTAATGCCATTTTCTTTGTTATCTTCGCCTCTAACACTCATCATAATGTCATTTCCTTTGTTATCTTTGCCTCTATTCTTGGCTCTATAAAAAAACAAAATAGTTCGTCATAGGTTAAGGATGTGAATTGTAAGATTAATTACAAATGAGTTTCTCAATGTCAAATTTGAAGAGAAAATAATAGACATTGAGAAAACCCAGGGAAATCAAGTCATCTCTCATTTTTCATGTTCACATATTCCATCTCTCTAATAGTATATGTTGATTCATAGTTAATTTATCAGTGCATTCAAAATGTTGTGTTTATCTGTTAAAATTCATCACATGGATATAGCTTTGGTATCTAATATGACTATTATTTCAACACATTGGCAGGCCTCTAGATCACTTAGTATGTAATTCATGGCATTCCCACTAATACAATAAATAACGAGAACAAAACACATAATTAAGAATTGAATGTAAATCTCTCACTAATCTATAGATCTTCTACAAGTTTGGTCAAGCTCATCATAAATATAATGCATATTTTTCTTTGTTTCACATAAAACTATTTAATGATTACATTTGGAATCAAAAAACTCTATTAAGCTTGGGGAAATTTTTCAACTTGTATGTTCCTAATTAAGTTTAGATATGACTTACACAAAATGAACCTTGTCAACATCATAAAATCTAAAATTGGGACTACAACAATGAGAATTGTGATTTTGTTCATTCAATTTATAGCATCATCAAATCCTCACTCATGTGTTCTCCAAAATGATCATTCCCTTTTTCCCGATTCTAAGCATCTTTATCTATCACATTCCTTCACTTTCTTCTTCTTGTTTATATAAACATTGACATCAGTGTGATGGTGCTCTGCAAATATTTTGAAAATTCCTCATTCCTCTCTTCAACCCTACCTCATCCCAAGACCAAGATCAAGGAGATGTATCCTTTGTAGCATTAATGTTTGGAACGACTTTTTTGAAGTCGGGTGGGATTCTTAAGAAAAATAGTGAGAAGGAACATAATTTTTATTCTCATCAAACTTATGCATTAAGGATTATGCTTTAACTACCCACTTTTTCATGCAATTTTACATGCTTCGAGAGATAAAGTGAACATCAATATCCTCGATTAAAAAAAATAACATATTTGGTGATCTTGATGAGTAATTTCATTCAATTTCATGTTTCTATGAATCTTGGGAAGCTCCAAATCATAAACATCTTAACCTAAATAATAAGCAAATGATGCAATCATGCTAGATTGTCATGTTCCTAGAGGCCTATAAAGAAAGTAGGGTTTCTTCATTGTTTTTATAGTATTTCGATAGAATTATCACCCTTCAACAAAGGTATCAAACTCTACTACAATTTATTCTTTTCTAATGAAATCTAAACTGAACACAACTCCAATAGTTAAGTGGGATTGGGGTATGCTCAAAATATGAATATAAGATGCATTGCTTATGCATCATATGGATGCATATATTACATCCTCTATTATATGGGTATCACAAAAGTTTTATATTGTCTTTTTTAACATTTTAAAATTCCTAAAAAAAAAAAACAGCATAATGTTTATGAACTTTTATTATTAATAATGTATATATAACCTATCAAAAGGTTATATTTGAAATCACAAAGAATGTTTATTATTAATATCTATTGAAATCTCAACTCATTTATTTGTTATTAATTAAATTTTAACATTTTAAATAATTGGAAGGGAAATATTTTATTTAGAATATATATTTTTTTAAATGTGTACCTAATTCACTTTTAGTAATTGAAATATATTATGTAACTACTTATTCAACTTTTACTTTTTCAACTTTTTATTATGAAAAGTTTAACGAATATATATTCTTCAACTTAAAATTAAAAAAGTAGTCCTTCAAATTTGATCAACCAACTTCTCCTACTTCCCTGAATTAAATGTATGATAAAAAGTTTAATGAATATATATTCTTCAACTTAAAATTAAAATTAAAAGTAGTACTTCAAATTTGATCAACCAACTTCCCTGAATTGGATGTCTAATCATATAAGTAATTATTGATTTTTGTTAACTATTATTAATGGTATACGTTATAATTAAAACATGAGTATGTGGAATCTGTCGCACTGTCAATTTTGTTGCTTATTTAATCTTGGACTTTGATCATCCGGTTATTGATTTTTGTTAACTATTATTAATGGTATAAGTTATAATTAAAACCCTATTATTAATGGTATAAGTTATAATTAAAACCCTTTATGAGTATGTGGAATCTGTTGCACTGTCAATTTTGTTGCTTATTTAATCTTGGACTTTGATCATCCGGTATGAGGATGCTCTAGAGATTATGTGGGTTCTCTATGGCGTTCCCTTTTACCGTTTTTTTAATTATTTACACCATACCAATTTTTAATATAAATTTGGAGCATAATTGAAAAAAAAAATCCCATTTATGACCCAAAACTAACTAAGCATGTATTCTCTAATTCGGTCTCTACATTTCTGTCATCTCCTTTGACAGACTAAATTTATTTGCCAAGCTTATGACGGTCGCAAACGCAAAAGGTTGGAATGTAATAGCCAAAGATGGGAGACCTTGTAATAAGCAAAACTATGTTTGAGAACTGCTCTGATCAGAAGTTGCAATAGACTGGACGTTCGGATAAAAACGGTAAGTAGCATTGAGCTCTGACCCACTTCATTTAGGATTATAGAAATGAAAGTAATAACATTCACTCACTTAAGCTTGTAGCCGAATCTGCTTTAAGGACCCAGATTGTCTTGATTTCAACATTGCAAGCTGAAAGAAGTGGTAAAAACCCTAAATCAACAATCCTGCAACAGCACAAACAATCTGAAAATTAGATGATCCACACCTACACATGGAACAATTTATATGCTCAGATAGATGACCAAGAGACGAAAATGTGCCTTTCGTTGAAAGAAGAAAAACGCGGGTTGTAAGCAGTCAAATTCCAAAAGGTGCACTAGCCTGGAAACCCAGAGTCACTTACATAACTCTTATAGAACACCGAGGAAGAATACTAACATTGAGGTTCACTTGAGAAATTTCAAATGGATGAAGCCTTTTGAGAAACCATCTGTGATATTAGATTTAAACATCACTTGTACATGTCAACCTTTATTTAGCTTTAGAAGTATAAATTGAACTGCAAAATACACTACTTGTGCTAATCATTTCTTCATATAGCTTTTCATTATGATACTGTTCAACACGAATCCCATTTATACTGGGAACCTGAGTTTTCAGATGCGAGATATTTTGGTCCAAATAAGCACATCATGCCCCATTAGGAGTACAATGATGTTCTCATGTCAATGAAGGTTTAAGTATTTAGATTCAACAAAGTAATTGAAGGGCAAAGATCTCAAAAGATACTAATACATTCACAGTCCTCAAGGCCTTGAAATTCAAACTCTGTCAAACGCATCTCTTTGTTTCTGTACATAACAAGTTCCAGATAAGATCGCTGTATACTTTTGTGGCGAGATAGAACAGAATCACAGATCATGGGTGTAACCACGGCCTGGCAATTAGGCCTTATTTTATTATCAGTGACCTTGAAAACATGACAACTTTGTTGTAATAGAACGGGAGAAGCAAGAGCAGGTCCAACCTACCAAATAGAGATCTCATACAGATTCCAAGATGCGTGTATAGATAAAACACCATCTTATCCTCTTGGCCGCATGTAGCCAAGTAGATTCCAGCGGGTGAAAGAATCAATGCCCATAAACAATTTCCATACTTGTAAATTTCCCGAAGGTGAAAGAAACAATACCCAGATACCCAGAATCCATTTTCAGACTTTACATACATAATACGCCTGCATCCCTGTATAAGTACACCTTTACTCCGACCCAAAAAGGCAAAGAGAATCCAAAATCAAACCCAAGTCACAAGGGCCACTCAGATGCTGGAATGCCACGCTTTTGAAACCATGCAGGCATGTGAAATCTTTCATACAACACAGGGCGTACGTCCTCCTGAGTGGCAAGATGCTTCAACAGAGGTAAGAGTACCTGTAAAAGCTGACCCAAAACATAGCAATGCCACTATCGTAAGACGAGGATGAACACTTGCTTTAAGCAACATAATATTATCTTGTATAAACAGTTTCATTAAGTCATGAAAAATGTGATTGTCAATAAAATGTCAGGTGGCATGGACATATCCAGCCATGGTCCACTAAATCATACCTGATTGTCATCTGAGTGTGCTCCAGTAAAAGAAACGCAAGGTATACCGTTTAAAGGTTGCAGCAAAAAGCTGAAAGGATTATTGTCTATAATGACTGTCCGGCGAAGATCACGAGCAAGACGTGACAAATCCTTGACATGCTCTCGGTATTTTCTGTATCAATCAATAAAGAATTTCCAATAAAGACTCGATATTTGGCTATAACTTGCAGTCGCAATGCTCAGTGCTCAAAGCAAGTCAATCTGCATCTGTGGTAAAGGCAATCTTGACAGAAAATCATGCTTAAAGACCAAATAAGGCAAATGTGTCACCTAAGTTAAATTCATGTAAAAATTGATGCTCGTGCAATAATATAGGAAAAAGAAAGCCAACCAGCCATGGAGAAATTAAGAGCCCTATATATTAGTAATAGAAAATCTGGCGACTCTTCTCAATTTAAACTTAAATCATAAAGTGAATCTCAAAATTATTTTTTTATAAGATTGTAAATGATGGACTCTTCTCCATTTAACTTAAATCATAAAGTGAATCTCAAAATTATTTTTAGAAAATTGTAAATGATGGAAGATTATAAATATTGCATAATGTAGCTTCGACGAATGACGAGGGTTAATGACAAGTTGACGGGTGCTCCACATAAAATGTTAATATTTTGACATATGGTAAGCTTGAGACAGCAGCCAACCTATCAATGCCCATTGAATGATATTTATCCTCAAAGTGTAAATTATTAGTAATATTCAAACCCTAAAACCATCATCCATATAAAATGTTAGGCATTATGACATGTGGTAAACGTCAGCGTATCATGACAACCGTCAGCGTATAAATATATATTGAATGATGTTTATCTTCATCCGTAAACTATTAACAATATTTTAATGTATTTATGAAATTGTTGAATTCATAGTTATTTTAGAAAATATCTAATAGTAAATCCAGGTACTGTAGATACATATTCAGACTAGCAGACGGATTAAAGAGCATTTCACCATCGATCATCCCAAACCACAAAATCTTGAAAGCCATAAATCAAAAAACAAAAATATTTTTAATCTATAAATTTCACCATCGAAAAAAATTAAGTTTTCTTCCGTCTGCTTATTCCATAATTCAAACGTTTTGTTTTCTTCCGTCTGCTTTTTTTACTCCATAAACCCGTCTGCTTTTTTGACTCCATAAACCAAACTTTTTATCTTAAATCCACAAATTTTATACATTCATTGAGTTTAATTTTCTTCAATATGTTTTAAGATGAATTGTCAGTATTGAGGGGATGATTAAATATAGAATCGTTGCTGTTTTCTGGCATTCAAAGAAAAAGCTGCTATGTTAATTTAAAAGTAATCAAAACTATTGTGTAAAAATAAACATACCTAGATATATACAGAATAAAAAAACAGCATGAATGCATGGTTGAGAAGAAAACTATTTTCCCTGTGTTATTATATTTGATTTGTAAATAAAGTTGTTTTAATACTTCATAGGAAATTAAACATTTCTTATCTTATATCTGTATATAAATGTTTATCATGTGTAATGAAGAATAACATCTCAAAGTTTATTATTGTATACATTTGCACTCTCTCTCCGGATTGTGATCATATTTTTTAAAATCTTTAACATATTATCAGAGCAAAGCGGGCTTTAAACACTCTAGAGAGAAGGGGAGTTTTTGATCATGGGAATTTTCTGAAGCATAATCCTCCATAGGATTAGAGGATTAATATAGGGTAGATGAGAGTAAATCCTTTTTGTGAGAGTCTTGTCCATCAAGATTGATTTATGAGTGAAATCTATGCAGGGTGTTGACGCCTTTATACACACTTCAGGTAATGTGGAAAAAACTTTAATCCATTGGGTGTGTCCTTGGAGACAAGTCTCGAGTCAAGGCACTGTCACCTGATCCTCAACTCCTCCATCTAGGCCAACTCCTAGCGAAGCCAAGGGAGTAATTTCTAATAAAAGAATCTAAGGCTCAAACTAAATCTAAGCACAATTATTATTTTAGGAGTTTATTATGAAACAAGAGCAAGATACAAGATCTACACTAGCAGCATATATGACAACAAATGAAATTGCTTATAATGAAAATATTCAAAGCATGTAAAGTATTTGCATAAAAGATATAACTTGAAAATAGATACAAGTGCTAAAAGGAAATGATAAGCAATATATGGAGATTGTAGACCGGTGCCAAATAGATTGTTGCGAGATAACCAAATGCTGCTGAAATGTGTTGAGAAATGCTCTTGGTAAATTTTAATTTATTAATGAGTTGCTTAAGTTGTTAGATTTATTATGAAGTGGCTCTCGTATTTGCAAGCCAACTCTTGAGTGTGCAATGTGTGTACAGAGTGATACAAGAAAGCAAATCTAATCTAGGTGTGGCCTCTCAGAAGCTATCCCTCAAATTGGAATTTGCTGAGAACTTGTCGAAGCCCAAATGACTTCACCAACAAGTTCAATAGAGATGTCGGATGTCCAACACGGGGAGAACCTAGATCTCAAAGTTCTCGTCTGACTTCACACACAATCTCTATGCGGTTTTCAATCAAAGCAATAACAACTTAAAGATTTCTCAAATTAAACTACTCCACACTGACCAGCCCCGGTTCTGGTGAGTTCCCCAGGTTGAGCTAGGCTCGGAAGGGTTCAGAGCATACACCGGGGAGCTGAGGGGAAATGTTTATTTTCCAAATTTGAAATGACAAAATAAATGCTGCAATTGAAATCTAATCTAAAAATAAAATAAAATTTAGTCTAAACTAATCTATGAAATTGAAACTAACTAATGTTATGGGGTTTTGTGGGTTAATTTTTAAAGCTTGTTTTAGCTTCTTAGATAAAAATTTGAAAGTATGAGAAACTTGAAGCAAAAATGAACAATTACGCCACAAGACACCAATCCCCCAGGGGGGATGAAAATTGGGCTATGTATAGCCCAATGATTTTATTACTTCGGTTACACTTTTTTCTTTGGGTACAACTTGTGATCATTCATTAGGGGGATCACAAGTCTTTACAAGGTTTCCAGATGAGTTTATTGAAGAAGGGGTATTTCTGGATGTCTCAGATGCTCCAAATCTTCAAAAAAATCGGGCAAAGTTTCTCCTTATCTGTTCATAAACCTGCTCAAAAAAGCAAGTTAGTTGAGGCAAAAGATGCTTGGAGCACTGTTGGAAGACCCTGCAAAAAAGATGTTAGTTGATGTACAAAGTTTGCAAAAAAATTCTAAGTAAAAAATATACTAAACTGGCGATTAGAATCTAACAAAGCAAGAAAATAAAGGCCCTTTCTCAATGATATTACTTGCTGCTATAAAACAGCAAACAGTATTAAAGAGATGCCTAGATATAGCTTTAGAACACTTAAGAAATGAAAACTACCTTTAGCTTTAAGATTTGCCTTTATCCCTTTGCAATGTATCTTATAAGATAATATCCAAAATCATTGCAAATAGACTTCAAACCCTTCTCCCTAAGCTCATCTCTCCTAGCCAGGGAGGGTTTGTTTCTAAACGACAAATATCGGATCAGATCATTTTGGTTCAAGAAGTTGTGCATTCAAGTAAAAATAGAGGTGAACGGGGCATGGTGATCAAGCTTGACATGGAAAACACTTTTGATCGGGTCAGACACAGTTTCCTCATTCAAGTCCTGGTCAAATTTGGGTTTCACCCCTCCTTCATCAGATGGATCCAGTCCTGTATAAAAGTCCTTGGATTGCACCTTTGGTTAATGGACGCCCATGCTCCTTCAAGGCTTCCAGGGGCCTTAGGCAAGGTTTCCCGCTCTCCCCCCTTCTCTTCATCCTCTTGGCAGAGGTTCTGGGGTGCAGACTTGATCAGGAAAGACAACAGAAAAACATTCTAGGAATAAGAATAGCAACAGGGGTTCGCCGAATCAATCACTCACAGTTTGTTGATGATACCCTTCTGATCGGAGGAGCCTCCACCATTATGGCCAGAAGATTCAAAAAAATACTGGACCAATTTCTTAAAGTATCTGGGGGAGCGGTAAATTCAGCTAAATATTATATTTATGCTTGGAATACTAACGCTCACACTCTAGCCACTATTGCGAGCATCTTTCAATTCCCAATGGCTATCAATTGGAGATCTTTCAAGTATCTGGGCATCCCGATATGCAACTCCACAGTACCGACAAACGATTGGGTCATCATCATCTCAAAAATCAAGGCAAAATTTGAATAATGGGGAGCTCAGTGGTTGAATCCGGCAGGCCATCTGGTACCGGTCAAAGCAGTTCTCTCAGCTTATCCCATCTTCCCGTTTTCTTCTTTTTTGGCCCCTTCCTTGATCAAGACTAAGCTAGCACAACTAATTCGAAAGTTTCTATGGGGAGGAGGGAAAACCAACTGAAAGCGCTTCCACCTGGTAAACTGGCAAGTGGTCAGGGACCCCAAGGCTTATGGAGGACTGGGGGCAAGAGACCCGTCGCTAGTTAATCTAGCGTTGGGAGCTAAAATTTTATGGAGAATGATAACAGGCAGATATTCTTGGTGGAAAAGGGCCCTTGTGAATAAATATTTTCATCAGGATCGCATGAGGGGCATTGAAAAGCACCTGGAGCATCCCATGGGATCTCCAATCTGGAAGTTGTTGTCTGCTTCTTTTCCCCTCATTCGGCGCCATCTTAATTGGGTTCCCGGAAACGGGCAACAAATCCGGATTTGGGAGGAAAAAATCCTGAACAACCCGGTTCTCTCGTCGAATGGCACTTGGTCCCAACTTCGAGACTGGCTCTCAGCAAACCAGAAATTTACCCTGTTCGACATCTCGGAATAGAGTCCCTCAGGATCGTGGAGAAACTGGAACCTTGGTGAACCCCCATTGGATCTTCGAAGACAAGTTCACTCCCTTAGAACTGCGTTTGAAGGCCTGTCCCCTATCCATCTTCAAGATTCAGATGCGAGAGGATGGGGGGACCAAGGATATTCGGTGGCAAAGGGATACGAATTTATTCTGATGCAAGATCGCAATCCAAACAAATCCCAATGGTGGAGGAATATTTGGCACCCAGACAGCCCCCCAAAGATCGATATCTTTGTTGGACATTGATTCAAGGAAAAATCCTCACCAACGAAAATCTATCCAAAAGAGGGATTTTGGGACCCTCCCAATGCACCCTGTGCAAGCAACAAGCGGAGACCATAGACCACCTTTTTTTAGAATGCAAATTCACAAAGAAAGTCCGGCAGGGGATTTTGCAAAGTCTCACACATAGAGTCAACTAGTTGGGCGAAATGAGAGTTCTTCTTGGAAAATGGGTTTCTACTTACAAAGGGTCCTTCTTCAACAAGTCGGTCTTCAAAAGAATATGGTCCTCTCTTCCGAAATATGTGTGTTGGCAGGTCTGGTTGGCTCGAATCAGAAGCATCTTTTTGGAAGAAGTCC
>ML786766.1:707538-727140 GCA_009831015.1 Picea engelmannii | reverse complement strand
TTGGAGTTTCTCCATTCTTGATTCACCTTCCTTGTGTCCACATCATGAATTTCATGGGATGCATTTTCACTTTCAGGTGTCTTCTCTATTACGAAATTTTTCAATACTTCCATGATCTCCCCTTTTAAACCATCTATATTAGTGCTTCCATTTAATCCATCTTAGTATCCAACTTAGCTTCCATTGAATCCATCTTAGCTTACATTGAATCCATCTTATTTTGTAGTTCATTTATGTCCCTACGCATTTCTTCACCTTCATCAAGAGTCCAAGTAGGATTTTCTGGAGGCTTATTTGGTGTAGAAGTCCCCTTTTTGGGTGGCATGTTGACCAAGTATCACTTTTGAACCTTGATTTTGAGGTGGTTCTACTAGACAATATTTCTTCTGTTGTATCTCCAAATTTTTGGCCCTTCTGGGTATAAAAATTTCTCTTATGTATTTCTCTAATATTTCTTCTCTGCAATGCCACAGGTCTAATCAAAATTGGATGTTCCAAGTGGAATTTATGGTAACTTCCCCACAACTTGCTGATTTTTGGCCTTTCCAGGAGATCTCACTTGTATAGTGTGCCCCACACCAAATAATTGATATAAAATTCTGAAACTCATACCCAAAATACTACAAGCTGTCCACGATCCAATGAAACTATTCCCACACAATTTGGATACTCTAGGAAGAAGTTATGATTGTTTTACATGGAACACCTTCTTGGGACTAGTCAATAGGACTAGTTAGATACCCTATCTTACACAGGGTGTATCTACAAATTTAAGATGACCCAGAAGCTGAAATTTTTACCACAGATACATTCCTAATTTTTGTAAATGGCCTCCAGATTTCAGGGTCTGAAACATCACTAAAAAAATTTTATAGTGCAAATTCCGCAATGACTCATTTCAGGATGATTCCATAACCATTTCTTGTATAGGCTATATCACCGAAAGTATAAGGCCTCAGGAGATAAATTTTGAACCCAACGTACCTTGATCCGTCTACTAAATATCCTCCAAGACGTTCCTTCTGAAACATTGTAGAAAAAAAGTTATAGTGAAAATTCCATGGTGTCTTCGATGTAGTAGCGAAACCCCAAGACCTTGAGCTCTGATACCATATGTTAAGAACCAAACAACAATATAGCATAGAAAAACCTCAAGAAAAGTAATCAATTCCTTGAAAATAGATAATTTCAAATAATAAGCCTCTTCGAGGGGGCAACCTCCTTTTACCCCATTTAAATGTTCAAGTACAAGATGATTCAAAATGAAAATGTCTCCTTGGTATATATAGGAGACTAGTAGGTATAATTACAACTAATGGCCTAAATCCGACATAAATAAAATAACATTACTAATCTAATATGCCCCAATTAAGGGGTAATAAATAACATTACTAATATAATATGCCCCAATTAAGGGGTAATGAGCCAATATTAGGGCTTAACACCCCCCCTCTCAGTAATCCAACAATTGGTTTTAGAGAAGGTTCCTTTAGAAAATAGTTTAACCACTGAAAGGTAGATCATGGAGAGTACCAACTCATATAAAAATGGAATACCACAGTTTGATGGACATAAGTATGTTTTTTGGAGCATAAGGATGAAGACATATATACAGGCACAGGGATTTCAAGTTTGGAAATCAATTGTAGATGGATACACAACGCCAGAAGTTCCACCAACAAATGACAAAGCATTGAAACTTGATGAGAATAATTCCAAAGTCAAAAATGCACTTTTGAATGGTTTCAGTGATACGGTATTCACCAAAGTTGCACATTGTAAATCTACTAAAGAGATTTGGGAAAAGATTCGAAATATTTATGAAGGATATTCAAAAGTCAAAGCAGCAAAGCTTCAAACTTACAGAGGTCAGTTCGAACAACTAAAAATGAAGGAAGATGAAGATATCGCAGCCTAATTCTTACGATTTGATGAAACAGTGAATGCAATCATATGATTGAGAGAAGAAATCGAAGAATATGCAATTGTACAAAAGGTACTAAGATCTCTTCCTATGAGATCCAACCCTAATATATCAGCACTTGAAGAAAGATCAGATCTAAAATTGATAAGCATGGATGAACTGCATGGAATCTTCACAACATATGAGATGAGAACTGAACATGAAAATCCAGATGTAAAAGAAGCATCCTTCAAAGCATCCAAAAGATCAAAGAAAAATAAAAAGGAACAAGAAGAATATAGCAGCAACAACGACGTCTCGGAAGATGATGAAGAAGTGGCCAACTTCATCAAAACACTGAACAAGGGAACCAACAATAGGTATAGAGATAATCTTCCTTTAATTTGTTTTAATTATGATGGTATTAGTCATTTTGCTAACAAATGTCCTCATAAGAAAAAGAGAAATGATGAAGGTTACTCAAAAAGCAGACAAACATATAAAGGTAAAAGAACTACAAATAAAGTTTTCAAGAAAAGCTTTTGCACCAAAGAAGACATCTCATCATCAGATGAATATGAAGTCAGTGATAGTGAAACAGGGAGAGTTCTATTCATAGTAGTGGAAGACATTGATAAATAAGACTCCGAAGAAGAATATGAATAATCATATGAAGAAGAAATTGAAGAGGTGGAAGTTGACTTCTCAGAAGAATTAATGAGTGCCATAGAAGTTATCAAAAGAGAAAAGAAGAAAAACAAGAAACTACAAGCATAACTAGATAAGAAAAAAGACACTCAAGAATTAGAACAAATGATCACAAAATTGAAGGTTCAAATAGATGAAGATAAAATAATTTAAGAAGCACTCAAAGAACATCTAGAAGGAAAGGATGGGATCATTGGAAACCTAGAAGCAAAGATTGTCACACTGAGAAAGGATATTCAAAAGAAAAATATGCAGAATAGCTCAAAAGTTCTAGATGACATTATCAATAGTCAAAAATCTCATCTTGACAAGTCCAAACTTGGATACAATCAGACAGAAAAGGGATCAAGCTCCAAAACAAAAGAGCAAGAAACTAATCCAAAAATATTTGCAGAAACAATCAAAGGGGATAAAAACATATACAAGGAAGATTACAAGGACACTCCTCCACCAAGAAAATTCAGATTTCAGAATCAACAATAGATTGACAGGCCTCAAGAAGAAGAAGGATTCATAAGAGCACCTTCTTTAAGAAGATCTTCAACTACTAGGTATCAAACTAAATTTTTTGGTTTATGTTATGCATGTAATAATTTTGGACATAAAGTTGTAAATTGCAGAGCTAACAACATGAACAATAACTACATTGAGAGCCATAAACAAAGGGGTTATTCAAGAATACCTACTGAAACACAGAGAAGAAGTTACAATAGGTTTAAATATTTGAGCACTGAAGTGGAATGTTACAAATGTAACATTTTTGGACACGTGGCTAAAAATTGCAGAATGATAGTATCTCCTAAAGAACTTCAATAGATTCACAAACAAGAACCTCAGAAAGCAACATGGATAAGAAAGAAAGATCAGTATAGCAATGAAGAATGCACAGTCTCTCTACAAGATAAACAAAATAAATGTGGTTGGTATGTTGACAGTGGATGTTCAAAACACATGACAGGTGACAGAGACAAGTTTCTTACATTATGAAAGGAAAGAGATGGATCAATCTCCTTTGGAAATGATGATTCAGCCAAAATCATTGGAAAAGGCACAATCTGAATTGGAACAAGAATGAAAAGGTAGAAAAGGAAGAAAATGTGTGACCAGGGTCATAAAGTTACTTTCGATTCACAAAAGTGTGATATAAGAAAAGAAGGCTCAGGGAAATTGGTCGCTACAGCTGCAAGAACTTCAACCAACATATATGTGTTAAGCAAAATTGGAAATGAAAAGTGTTGTCTATGAAAGGAAGATGAAATTTGGCTATGGCACAGAAGAATGGGTCACATGCATTTTTATAACCTTGTCAAATTCAACAAAAGAGAAGTAGTTAGAGAAATTCCCCAGATCACAAAACCAACTAACACTTTATGCAAGCATTGCCAACAAGGAAAGCAAACAAAGACCAAGTTCAAATCAAAGGAATACTTAACAACAAAACCACTGGAAATTTTTGCATACTGATCTAGTTAGACCAACTATAAAAAAAGTCTTAAAAGATGAGAGATACTTTACGTTATTAGTTGATGATTATACAAGAATGATTGCAGTTTTCTTTCTTAGGAACAAGTCAGAAGCTTTTGAAAACTTCAAGATCTACAAGGAAATGGTTGAAAATGATATGGATTTAAGAATCAAATGATTAAGATCGGATAATGGAGGAGAATTCACCTCAAAGAAATTTATGGATTACTGCAACAATCATGGAATAAAAAGGCAATTCTTCGTCGCTAGGACACCTCAACAGAATGGAGTTGTTGAAAGAAAGAATAGGATAGTACAAGAAATGGCTCAAACAATGATAATCAATTCAAAGTTGACAGATATTTTTTGGACACAGGTAGTGCATACAACAATTCACATTCAAAACAAAGTAATGCTCATAAGCAACACTAATAAAACTCCCTACGAGCTATGGAAAGGAAGACCAACAAATGTGAAGCACTTCAGAGTTTTTGGAAGAAAAATGTTACATCAAAAGAGAAGATGGAAAAATGGGAAAGTTTGAATCTCATGTAGACAAAGGAATACTTGTTGGTTACTCAAGTACAAGGAAAGCATACAAGTGTTACAATCTAAGATTAAACAAAGTTGTGGAAAGCATCAACATAACAATTGATGAAACAGGCATACCAAAATCAAAGGAAGAAGAAAACAAATCAATGGAACAACTTTTTGAACAAGAAGATGAAAAAGAAGTAGAAGAGGAAGATGAAGATGAAGAGGATTCGACAGAAGAAGAAGAGAAAGTTCAACAAGTATCTGCAAAGACACCTAGCAAACGAGTACAGAAGAATCATCCTTCAGATCAGATTATTGGAAACAGAGATGCATGAGTTGTGACTAGAATAAAAATCCGTTCACCAGAACAAACACACCTACAACTCTTATCTACAATTGAACCAAATTGTTTTAAAGAAGCAAGCAAGGATGAATTTTGGAATAAGGCCATGGATGAAGAATTGGATCAAATAGAGAAAAATGACACTTGGGAATTGGTTCCAAGACCAAAGAATAAGAATGTGATTGGCACAAAATGGGTTTTCAAGAATAAATTGAATGAAGATGGATAGGTTACAAGGAACAAAGCTAGATTGGTATGTAAAGGATATGCACATATTTAAGGAATTGACTTTGAAGATACATTTTCCCCAGTTGCCAGAATGGAAGCAATCTGTTTGCTTTTAGCTTATGCATGCTCCAAAAATGTTAAAGTATATCAGATGGATGTAAAATCATCTTTTTTGAATGGGAAAATTGAAGAAGAAGTCTACATTGAACAACCAGAAGGATTTCAGTTGTCAGAGAACACAGACTATGTGTGTAAATTAAAGAAGGCCTTGTATAGTCTAAAATAGGCTCCTAGAGCATGGTACTCCAGACTGGATAAGTATCTACAGTAGGTAGGGTTCAAAAAAGGAAGTGCAGACAACAACCTCTACATCAAGGTAAGTCAAGGTAATATTTTATTAATTGAAGTTTATGTTGACGATATTATTTTTGGTAGTGATGATGAAAGGTTAAGCCACAAATTTACAAAATACATGCAGAATGAATTTGAAATGTCGTTACTTGGAAAACTATCCTTCTTTCTGGGACTTCAGATACATGAAAGAAACCAAGGAATTTTTATTTTTCAAACCAAGTATATCAGAGAAATGCTAAAGAGGTTTAGAATGGAAGATTGCAAACCAGTTATCACTTCCATGAAAACCAGTTGTAAGTTGAGCAAAGATGATGATTCAAAGTCTACAGATCAGAGGCAATACAGGTAAATGATTGGCAGCCTACTATATGTGATAACATCTAGACCAGATGTAATGGAGGTAGTTGGATAGGTGGCACAATTTCAAGCAGCACCAAAGGAATCACATGTATTAGCAGTAAAGAGGATCTTCAGATATCTCAAAAGAACATAAGAGTTTGGATTATGGTATCCAAAAGGAAAATATCTATCACTTATTGCCTACACAGATGCAGATTGGGCAGGTTGTATTGATGATCGACGAAGCACCAGTGGAGCAGCGTTCTACTTAGGTGAGTTTTTGGTATCATGGCTAATCAAGAAACAATCATCAATATCTCTATCTATAGCCGAGGCAGAGTATATTGCAGCAACAACATATTGTACATAGGTTCTTTAAATGAAACAAACTTTGATAGATATACAGGTTGATTATGATGAGCCCATTCCAATATATTGTGATAATACAAGTGCCATCAGTATCTCAAAAAAATCGGTGATGAACTACAAGACAAATCACATTCCATTCAAGTATAACTTTATACGGGAATAGGTTGTAGAAAATAACATCAGAGTTGAGTATGTGGGCACAAAAGAACAAGTGGCTGACATATTTACAAAACCACTTCCATGAGAAGCCTTTGAATATCTTCACCAAAGACTTGGAGTTATTTCTACTCCAAAATGAATGTTTTTTTAATGCTTATCTTATATGTCTTATATGTACACGAGGAAGCACCATAAGAGGACAATCCAGTCAGGGGGATTAGCCCCAGATGGAAAGATACCTTTGCCATTGATGAAAAAGGGGGGGAGATTTATCAGATGCAGAGGACAGAGGCATGGTTCCAGGGGGAGAAAATTTATCAGATGCAGAGGATAGAGGCATGGTTCCAGGGGGAGCATGAGTTATATGATTTCATTATTACATCATAGTGTTTCCATCAATGCCAAAGGGGGAGATTGTTGATTAAGGTTGGTTGTCATTGATGTCAACCCTTGAAGAAATCGTCGTAACACAAAGGTTTGGGTAATGGAACCAATATTGTTTGATGTAAATATGACTCATTATTGTTTTTTCATGGTTAATAAGAATTAAATATTGACTAACTCCAAAGTGGTCCCCTTATGGTGAAATCCCTCACGGGAAGATGCTTCGAGGAGTAAGAGAACCCATGCTTGATTGTGGAATAATGAGATGAAGGACAGTGAAATTTTCAGGGAAACTATCCTACATGGATAGTGCTTGTCATGCCATTTTATGTGGTATGTGGAACATAACATAACTCCTCACGGTTAGAGAGTTATGGCCATGAGAAGTTGGAGACCCCAGGTTTGGGTAATGGACCCAAGTTTGTTTGATGGGTAATAGTATGATTTATGATATATTTTTAGATAATAATATTCTATATGGATAGTACATGTCATTCCATTTCTGTTGGTATGTGGAATGTCACATAACTCCTCACGTTTTGAGAGTTATGGCCTAACGAAGTTGGAGGACCCTCATATGTCATCTAGAAGCCCCAAAAGGTCAAAGTAGTCAAAGTGGTTTAAGAGATTTTTAAAGGATAAATAATAAAGTGAAGTGATGAGTGTATTATAATTCAAATTGAATACAAAATAAATTATTTCAATGATAATTTTAATGGAGAAATTAGAAGTGGGTTAATCCTAAAATAAGGAAAGTCGGCCAAGTGACCTAGAAGATGTTTTTAAGGAAGCTACTTGGAGAGTATAAATAAGAGGCAAGGCTCTCTCATTTAACACACACTTGGGAATATTGAATATATATAGGTGTCTGAGGTAACCAAGTATATATAAACTAGAATTATGAGTGAAGGTGAAGAAAAGAAGGTCGAAATGGAAGGAAGGATAAATTCTTTTGATGGTGCTTTCTAAGGTATGTTATTTACAGGTCATCTTACCATTTTCACTATAACTTTTTTTCTATAATGATTCAGACCATGAAATTTCTATTCCATTTTGAAAACATATCCAATCATCTATTTTAAAAAATTCATCTTGTGGGTTGTTTTACTTTGGGATTTAAACTACGTGGAAAATAGGGTTTGTGGCTAGTCCGAAAACTAGTCAAAAACAGGTGTTTTGAGTAAAAACGTCGTAACGTCTTCATAAAAGATCCAAATTTAGTGAGACAAAATTTGTTAGTTAGGGTAAATTTTTTGATATTATGTGTAACATTTTCAAATCAATTCAGATAATATTCCGTGCTGGGCACGCTCTACACGGACGCTCTCTAGAATAAGCCAAAATTCAACAAGGTTTGTCATTTTTGCTATAACTCCTTTTATGAGAGGTTCCAAGTAGTGACACTTGGAGGAATTACATTAAAAACATTGAAGAACATTGTGTATCATTTTCATATATTTATACATTGCAGGTACAAAGTTATGATTATTTCAAGTTACGGTTGTTGACTAATCAAAAACTAGGCATGTGAGACTAAAGAAAAGTTTGATGAAAATTCTAGTCTCTTGTTGTTAAAGTTAAGGAAGGTTTGAAGGAATGTGATCATATACACCAGGTCTCTTACAGATCTACAAATCATATTTTAATGATGAAATTGATGAGGGCTTTTGGTTGAGTTACATGTTGAGTACATGGTTGAGACAAGTAGTTGATGAGTTGGCACATACATGAGGTGTATAGTTGATGATGTTGGTTGATGAGTAGTTGACACATGATTGGTACATACTTGGTACATGGTTGGATGAACTTGATTATGGTAGAGATTGATTATAGGTTGTTTGGTACAGGTTGGTGCATGGTTGATGCACTTGTTTATGGTACATGTTGATTATAGGTTGAGGTACAGGTTGATGCATGGTTCAGATTTATTGGTAAATATTTATAGCGGTATATCTCACAGTGATAGTGTGACAGTGGTTCCATCATTCTACTTCTACTTCAGGGTGGCAGGATGGGGCAAGGACAAGTGGTTGTAGCCACCTTCCGGTTGTAGACAGAGAACATAGGGGGTTGTAGCATCCTTTTGGTTGTAGCCAGAGAATTGGGGAGTTGGTGCTTCCCTCAGGTTGTAGCCTGAGAAAATAGGGGTTTGGAGCCTACTTCCAATTGCAACTGGAAAACAAAGGAATTTGGTGCTTCCAATGAATGTAATTCTTCAAGACATATAAGAAAAATCATTCTGTGGTTTTCTCCCAATTTGGGTTTCCACGTAAAACACTAGTGTACTGTGTATGTATGTGATTGTTTATTTCTTACTGCTCATTATTGGATAATAATTCTACATTGATATAACAATTCAAGAAAAAGGATTATAATTACGCTATTACTGATTCATCCCCCCTCTCAATAATCCAACAAATATAACACAAAGAAGAACACCCATAAGGCATATATCCTCTCTGCATAAATGAATTCAAGGTACTTGAATATAAATAGTGATTAATAGGCAAAATACATCAGATCCTCAGATCCTCAAGAATCCATTAATCAAAGGCAAGCATGATCCTTAAGGTGTACAATTCATTCAAGTAAGAAGACAAATTGGGAAAGAAAACAAGAGATACAATCTGATAACACATATATCATGAACCTTCAATAATAGAAATGTTTACAGAAACAAAATCCCCTCAGAGTTACAATGATCACAGGCAAAGTGCCTCCTACAACTCTCTCATCTCTCTTGCTCATGAATCCAACCCATGTCCAAGAGCTCTCTCCTTCCTTAAATATAAAATAGCATCCAAATAACCTTAGGAGGTTGAATCCCATCTCCTCCATTGGATTCTAAGCCTAGGAGATAGGTGGCAACAATCAAAGAGACAAAAATCCAACAAACTACTAATTTTTAGGAATTTGTTGGAAGTCATTAATAAATTGTTTCCACCTCATGCATGAGGCCTTTGCTAGAGATAAATATTAGGTGAAGGTGTCCCTTGATATCTAATTGATCCTTGAGAATCCATTTCAACTCTTCTTGACATGTGGCAACCTCCCAACAAGGCGAATATCAAAAACGTGACCGCTACAGGAAATTAGGCAGCGCCGCTATGCAGAGTACGCAGTGCCACTGTGCAAAGTACACAGTGCCACATATATATCCAATATATCTCAAGAAAAAACACATTTTGAAAAACCAAGAGAGGTTTTTTTTGTTGGAATGTTATGAACAAAAACCTCCTCCAGTTTTCAAAAATGCATTCTCAACTACTCATAACCCAAGTTTTAAATTAGTGACTCAAAACTGGCAGAATAACTCTGCACATTTTAGCCTCTGCCAGAATATTACGTAGTGCTTGTAGGTAGCACCTGACTTTGTTTCTGCATGCAATTCGGTAGAATAAATCCATGGGTGCTTTGATTTTTGAAAACTTGGAGACTGGGAATAACTCAATATAATTTCAATTTTCCCCAAAATAAATAAAAATCGCATAACAATCGTATTCATTTGCCAAAATGAATAATGAAATGCAGATTTTGTTCTCTGTGAAATATTAGGTAGAGCCTATTGGTAGAACCACTTATGTAACACTGAGGCATAAACCAATATTGTGCTAACAGTATGTAAAGTCCACTTTTCATGAAAAGGAGAACCATGCTTCGATGATCCTGGAGAGAATTCACACAGACGTGTGTGGACCATTCTCGGTTGCTTCAACAACAAAACACAAGTATTATGTTACTTTTGTTGATGAATTTTCTCGTAAATGCTAGATCTTATTCATGTAGAAGAAGGATCAAACATTCTCAAAGTTGTTTGAATTTAAATCATTGGTGGAGAAAGAGTCGGGGAAGCAAGTGAAGGCTCTAAGGAGCGATAATGGGGGAGAATACAACTCTAATGAATTCAAAGACTTCTGCAGCAAAGAAGGAATTTGAAGAGAACTCATAGTGCCTCATAACCCACATCAAAATGGGGTCCTAGAGAGGAATAAAAGAACGATCATGGGTGCAACATGAGTAATGTTGCATGATCGGGGCCTACCAATGCATTTGTGGGCAGAAGCATGCAATACTGCAGTTTATGTGAAAAATCATTGTCCTCATAGAGTACTTGGCATGAGTACACCTGAAGAAGATTTCACTCGTAAGAAACCTGTTGTTTCTCATTTTAATATTTTTGGCTCATCTGTTTATGTGCATGTGACCAAGGATTCCAGGAATAAGCTGGAACCGACTGTTGAATTTGGGATATTTGTGGGGTACACAGAAACACCCCATAATTATCGTGTGTATTTGACTAATAGTAAGATGATTGTTATGTGATGAGATATAAAATTTGATGAGGGGAAAGCCATGTGGTTGTCGCTTGAGAGGGATCTAGACTTGCATCCAGAAGAGGAACTGTTGGTTCCCAAAGATGAGTCTCAAGATGTGGATCGTCCACATGAGGAGATTCATGGAGTTGAGGAAGCCACTCAAGTAGATCCATCCATCATAAATGGAAGAAATCAAACCATGTAAGATGATATATTGAGACTAGATGATGTACAAAATGTAGGAGTCCCTACGTCACAGCACAGACAGAGACAGTCTCCTGATCGATTTATTGGATACATGGCTCTCATGAGAAAATGTATTGTGATTGAACCATCTTCCTTTCAAGAAGTAGTGCAGGATCTCACTTGGGTTGATGCTATGGTGGAGGAGTATGAATCCATTGTCAAAAACAGTGCATGGGAAATTGTCCCAAGATCGATTGATAAATCAGTGGTAGGATCGGGGTGGATTTACAAGGTAAAGCAAGATGATGATGGGAGTGTTGAGAAATACAAGGGCAGGTTTGTTTCCTGGGGATTCTCATAAATCAAGGGGATATATTATGATGATACCTTTGCACCTGTCGCAAGGTACTCTTCCATAAGATCCATCTTTGCACTCTTAGCACAGATGGGTTGGCACATTCATCATATGGATGTAAAAACTATGTTTCTCAATGGGATCATTGAGGAAGAAGTGTACATTGAGAAGCCATAAGGTTTTGAGACCTTTGACAAGGAGTCTCATGTGTGTAGACTCAAGAGAGCACTATATGGGATGAAGCAAGCACCCTGTGCTTGGTACACTCGGATAGACAGTTATTTCATCGAACTAGGCTTCACAAAAAGTGAAGCGGATGCAAACCTATACCAAATTGTGGTGGAGGGTAAGATTTTAACCATTGTTCTTTATGTTGATGATTTAATATTGATTGGTGATGATCAACTGATACACTCATGCAAGGAGGACCTTGCAAAGGAGTTCGATATAAAGTATTTGGGCCTTCTTCATTATTTCCTTGGATTGGAAATATGGCAGTGAGATGGTGAACTTTGTGTCTCAAGGCAAGTATGAAAGGGAGATATTGGGTGAGTTTCACATGGAGGGTTGCAATCCCATGGATACTCCTCTTCTAGGAAACTGGAGGAAAGAGGATGCTACTTCTGGAGAGGTAGTGGATGCCATTGTCTATCGACGACTAGTGGGTTCGCTAATGTATTTAGTGAACATGAGACCATACATTTGCTATGCGGTTAACCAGCTGAGTCAAGCAATGGTTAAGCCTACCAAGATCTTTTGGAAGGCGGGTAAGCATGTCTTGAGATACCTGGGGGGAAAATCTAAGTATAGCTTATGGTATAGAAAAACGGATGAGGTGAAGTTGCATGGCTTCACAGATGCAGATTGGATGGGCAGCCCAACGGATAGAAACAACACATCAGGGGGGATCTTTAGTATCGGATCTATAGTTGCTTCTTGGTACAACAGTAAACTGAGATCCGTGGCACTCAGTTCAGTGGATGTGAAACACATGGAATTGAGTCAAGTTGCATGTGAGGTTATCTGGATGAGGAAGATATTGGTTGGTTTGTTTGGTTCTCAGTTAGATCCGATAGTGATTTATTGTGATAATAGAGTTGCATTAAACTCTCTATTAATACTATGTTTCATGATCGATCTAAGAATATACATATCTGGTATCATCATCTCAGAGATTGTGTGCAGTGGAAGATCATGTTGCTTCAGTACATTCCTATGAAAGATCAGGATGCAGACATTTTGACGAAGGCACTCACCAGGAGAAAATTTGAATACCATAGAGATAGGATTGGGGTGAAGGATTATCCCTTTCTTGTTGAGAGGGAGTGTTGAAAAATCAACAAGAAATGTGTGTCTAATTTATTTTTCCCTTAATAAATTGGACAATAAATATTAATCTATTATCTCATTTAGAACTGAGTGATTTGGAGTTGTAACATAATTATTAGTGTAGTTATGTGAGTTGTAATGTAGTTTAACTCAGTTAAGTGAGTTAAGCTCAGTTGTACTAGTTGTAACTGAACTTCCACTAGTGAGAGTTCAATGAATTAATTATTAATTAATTCACAATCAATGATCTCACATGCAACTGAAAATTTACCACTGTTAACTACATGCATGTCAGATCTAATGGAGACAAAGTTGAGATAACAGGTGAAAGGGACAGTTTGGCTATCAGTTGTGATTTGAGTGAAGTGCACTCATGAAATCACACACACACTGGATATGCCCATGAACATGTGCAGTCTAGTGTAGAGGATTTATCATCCATTGTAGGGATTAAGCAGATGAGGCAAGTTGTCTGGACACGGAGAATTGGCACATGTATTTGCTGATTTTTGTATGGCAGTGTGAGACAATTGTATTGTACTGAGATCTCTTGGATTAGATTTTTGTATGAGATTGCTTCATGATCCATAATATACATAATATATGATAGTGGGGTTTTTAGCTTTATGCTTTCCCAATAAAACATCTATGTTATGTTTGTTTGATTATTTTTCTTGATATTACATCATCAATCATGCTTTAAATTCCACAAGAATATTAGTAGAAGCGATTTTGTATTTAACAAGTGACAAATAATTGTTAGATCAGGAGAATCTGGGCAATACTTAATTGGTATTGAAATTTATACAGTAAGAAGCAATGCAACATTTGGATTTAGGGGCCAATTTATGAAACCATGCCTTGGGAGAGAATGGATAATTTGGTCACCTAGTCCATGCCTAAACAAGCTTGCAGCATCTCATGGAACTCAAAAATATTGCACCGTTAGTCTTTTATGCCCTGAGCGGGAATTGGCCAAGAGTCCCCAAAAATGGTTTGGGATGCGACTTGCAACTGGGTATAAAACGAAAATCGAGACTCAGACTGAGGAACTGTCATCTCTATTGGATTCCTGGCATAGGATTTTAGCTAGATAACCCCTCACTGCCAGTTCCAACCTCTCAAAAGTTGTTTTTTCCATTTATTTCAATAACTAGTGATTTGCTCAATAAGAAGTAATGCAACATTTGGATTTAGGGGTCCAATTTATGAAACCATGCCTCGGGAGTGTATGGAAAATGTGGTTACCTAGTTCATGCCTAAATAAGCATGCAGAATCTCATGGAGCTCAAAAATGCTGCTCCATTAGGATTTTATGCCCAGAGGAGGAATTGCCAAGAGTCCCCGAAATGGTTTGGGATGCGACTTGCAACTGGGCATAAAACGAAAAAAGAGACTTGGATTGAGGAACCATCAACTTTGATGGATTCCTGGGATAGGATTTCATATAGAGAACCCCTCTCTCATGGGTTCCATGCCTTGGAAGTTGCTTTACTCATTGATTTCGAGAACTAGTGTTTTGCTTAGTTTGAAGCAAGCCAACATTTGGATTAAGTGGTCTAATTTATGAAACCGTGCCTTGGAAGTGGATGGAAAAGATAGTCACTTATTCCACACCTAAAAAATCTTGCAGCATCTCACAAAACTCAAAAATGTTGCTCTTTTAGTCTTTTATACCCTGAGCGGGAACTGACCACGAGTCCCCGAAATGGTTTGGAATGCAACTTTATACTGATCATAAAACAAAAACCGAGACTCGGATTGAGGAACCATCATCTCTGTTGGATTCCTTGCATAGGATTTTAGCTATATCACCCCTCAGTCCCAGTTCCAACCCCTCGGAAGCTATTTTTTTCATCAATTTTGATAACTAGTGCTTTGCTCAGTAAGACACAATGCAACATTTGGATTTAGGGGTCGAATTTACAAAACCATGCCTTGGGAGTGGATGGACAATGTGGTCACCTAGTCCATGCCTAAAAAATCTTGCAAAATCTCACAGAGCTCAAAAATGTTTCTCTGTTAGGATTTTATGCCCACAAGAGGAATTGGCCAAGATTCCCCGAAATGCTTTGGGATGTGACTTGCAACTGATCATAAAATGAAAACTGAGACTCGAATTCCTGGCATATGATTTTAGCTAGAGCACCCCTCACTCCCGGTTCCAACCCCTCAGAAGTAGTTTTTTTCATCAATTTCGATAACTAATGCTTTGCTCGGTAAGAAGAAATGCAACATTTGGATTTAGGGGCCAATTTATGAAACCATGCATTGGGAGAGGATGGATAATTTGGTCACCTACTCCATGCCTAAACAAGATTTCATCATATCAAAGAACTCAAAAATGTTTCTCCATTAGTCTTTTATGCCTTGAGTGGGAATTGGTCAAGAGTCCCCAAAATGGTTTGGGATGCTACTTGCAACTAGGCATAAGACGAAAATCGAGACTTGGATTTAGGAACCATCATCTCTATTGGATTCCTAGCATAGGATTTTAGCTAGAGCGCCCCTCACTCCCAGTTCCAACCCCTCGGAAGTTGTTTTTCTCATCGATTTCGAGAACTAGTGCTTTGCTCGGTAAGAAGCAATGCAACATTTGGATCACTCCCAAACCTCTTTAGGAAATATTGTGAATATATGGTGCATGTACAAAGATGTGAGATGTGGGTTTATGATAATATTTTGAATTTTTCAATAAGATTCTCCATTGACCTTGTGTAAACCATTCCATTTGGTGTTTGTTGCATTAAGTGTAAAGAACAATGTTAGAGAATTATAAGACGTAAGTTAGGTATGAGCTATTTGTTACCTCTTTATTACCTTTTATTTTAATTGTATCCATATTTTGTATTGATCAAATGAGGAATTAACCCGAAACTGATGCCATTAGACACAAACGCAATCCTAGGGCCAACTAAGCAGAAACAACAACACATGCTAATTAATCTAGGAGTCAACCATGCAAACAAACCTTCTCATAAAGAAGTGCTAGTTGGTGATGGAATGCAACATCGTAGAATTGATGCTTGAAGGGGATGATTTTCAGCAGGTGGGAAAGTTACGTTGACAACCTTCTTAACGAAATAATTCCCTGGTGCAATTTACCTCACCGAGCAGTGGGAAACCCTCCAAGGAGTCCAAGCGAGTCTATCCAACATCAATCCCAGATACAACACCACCTTCCATGTGTTGTCACCTTGTGTAGGAAGTCTAAAATATTATGGCCTCTATGGTACCACCTACTATATCAAAGCAGAGGGGGGACATTTGACACTCAACACCAAGACCAAAAAAGCAGGGTTGATTATTCTAAGGGCCCCAATGCGACCTTGTGATTGACCCTTGTGTTAGAAGGGCTTCCCAAAGTCAGTGATATAGCAACTGGATTTCACTCCCTAACTCAAGGCTTTATGTTTGTTTAGAATATTTGGAAATGTATTCTCACAATCCTATTCCACATCTCTATACCTAAGCTAAGATGGGTTTGAAGAGATTTAGAAAAGTTGCTAGATAAATTTTAATTAGCGCTTGATTTTAGGATGTTGTTACTCAAAGGAGTGGTCGTGAAACTGATGGAGTTTTGACTTGACTCTTTAAACCATGCAAGCAGAAAATGAAATGAAAGAAATTCAACTTTGATGAAAAATAGCTATGGGAAGGATCAAGAAGTTTTAAGAAAAGAAATAATTTCTTTATAGATTACTATGTGTGTAGTACTACAAAATGACCCAAATTTTAAAAATACCATGCAAATGTCATAGCTCACTTAGTACACCTATACAACATTGAATCAAATTTCATCATTTCTAACATAGTAAACTTTTATGATTATAGATACCACCATACACATATTGAATACCCATAAGGATCACGGGGCTTCACCTTTTTGACCAAGAACTTATCACATAATTCATTCATAAAGGGGGGTTTTTAATTATGAACCCACATGTTGTGAATATATGTTGTGCATAAAACACTAGAAATAACAATGTAATAAAGAAAAAATGATACAAATCCTTGTTTCATAAGAGGAATATCACATAAGGATTTCAAAGTAAGATACAACATTCATTTACATGATCTAGGTTCCTATCCATGCCCCCCTTCATTGGACCAAAAGAAAACATGATTCAAAAATCCATCCTCTCCTCTTTTTAAGAAAACATGATTCAAATACATCCTCTCCTATTTTTGGTCCTTGCAAAGAAAGGACTATAATAATCACCTCATGTGAATAATTCATATGTATAGAAAATGTAACAAAAAAATATTTAAGTTATGGTAAAGTCATAGAATTTTTCATTTTCCGCCATATTAATTTTTTCTTGAGTTGTACAAATTGTGTAGTTTTTAGTGTTCTCTAAATAAGATGGTCTCTATCCCTATGGCCATTGATGGTCTCTCTTGATATGGTCCCCACAATATAAGGAATACCAAGAAAACAATGTGTCTCATTTGTCAAGATAATACCCACAATACATTTTAATGTTAGGACAATGAAAGAAGCAAGCCAAAATATTAGACAATATATCACATACAAACAATAGACAAGAATTAGGTTGCACGGGGTGAAGAGGGGTTCGTGACTATATAAGAAGAGGTGGATATGGTGAAAGAAGAAGAGGTCGAGGTGGTCTACATGGAGGATAAGGTAGATATTAATAAGGTCTTGTTTTACCTATATTGCGAGCAAGAAAAGGGAAGGATGCACTTTTGTGAAAAACCCCTCAAATAAAACCTGGAAGGAAAGAAAACAATATGTACTCATATTTGAAAACACAAAAAGAATATGTTAATGAATCCATATAAATTTTAAAAAAAATGGATAAAGAAGAATAATTTCAAGGCTCTAGATGAACTTTTGGATCCATCAAGTGAGGAAGAATCCATAGCAAGGATGACAGAATTGATGACTATATTGGATGCATCATGTTATTGTTGGATGTGAAGAATGCTACTTGTCAGTTACCTTGATTTACCACCTCATCACTTGGTCAATGTGTCATGCCACCATTGGATGTGAAGAATGCCAAATTTCAACTATCCTTGTTGCCACCTCATCATCTAGTCCCTATGTCAAGTTGTTATTAGATGTGAAGAAGGATTAAGGGGTGAAGATGGGTGGATTAGTTAGATCTGGATACCACTTGGTCCACATGTCATGTTTCCATTGGATGTTAAGAATTCCACTTGTTATTTAGACATGGTTTCCACCTCATCACTTGGTCCATGTGTCACATCATCATTGGATGTGAGGAATGCCACACATTAGTTAGCCTAGGCTACCACCTCATCACCTAGTCCATTTGTCATGTTGTCATTGAATGTGAAGAAGGGTGTAGGGACAAAGATGGATGATATGGATGGATCATGGTGGATGATATCCAAGGTGGACGACCATGTGCACGGTCAATGTTATCTAATACAAAAAATGATTTTTATAATGTTGGTCTATAACTTCCTATATTTTATTGTATAGATTGTATTTTAGGATTGCCTTAATAAGTGGACAAACTCAACCTTTATGGTGAGTCTATTTTTCGATGAGGAAAATTTTTTCCTCCAATCTACTCATTTTCTCGAAATTCTAACGATGTGGTTTATCTCAAAATGAGACAAAACTATTAATAAAAAAGTTCAATAATCAAAATTCCCATGTCTTTACCTATGTTTGAAATAAGCAATAAGACTTATGAAAATACTTAGATTATAAATTCCATTTCCAAGAGCTCATCTAGTGAATTGTTTACCTTTTGACCTTATTTTTCTTCCAACATTTTTTTGAAAGATTACTTGTCTTGCCACAATGATGATGAGTCCAAAATATGATGCACTTTTTACAAAATTATGAAGCATAAAAATATGTTTTTTTTTGTGCTACATATAGAATTATATGGTCTATTTCCCCTCATTTTGGTATAGTGTAACAACCCTAGTGAATTTATTCACTAGCCTTTGGATTTTTTATCAGTTGTGCAATTGAGAAACCTACTTGGTTCCACGTATCTTGTTGAGGTAGAGGATTTCATGGCATATTTGTTGATCGATGACACAATACTTGATGTTGCATGGTGTCTTGTTGAGTTTGGGCATGGCATTAGTTTCATTCATATTTTTGGGCATCTTCACATTTCCTAATGTAATTCACATTTATCGAGGTAATTCATGATTCCCAAATCATTGATAAAAACAAATTTGGCTATTCTTGGTTAACCAAAGAGTCTCATGCCTTGTCACATTCCAAATTTATGAAATATCACCTTATTAAATCATTTTGAGGCATATGTCACATTATTTGATGAGATGTCCACCTTGGAGTTTGCATGAAGGTTTTGTTTGGCATGTGTGGGTTTGTTCAACCATCCACTGAATTGGAGAGGACATTGGAATGATTTAAGGAGGGTGATTACACCTTGTTGGCTTCACATTTGACATATTAGAGCTGATTTAGAGGAGGTTGCCCATTTTTTAGGGTTACATTCATCACTTGTGAAGCCTTATTCACCTTGAAGAGCCATGTGTCCACTTGGAAGGGGATTGTGGGTCCTTTTTTACATGTTTGATTAGGATTTGTATGCCTTCACACAAGACTTATGGATCCTATTTGGAGGGGCCACCCCCTCTTAAA
>ML786766.1:666009-681972 GCA_009831015.1 Picea engelmannii | reverse complement strand
CTCACACCCAGTGAAGATATCAACGAAGCTACTAAATTTACCCAGCTCTTAGAAGGTTTGAAAGGTTTGATATGGAAATTGGATAAGTTGACAGCATATGCTCAGAGTGCAGGGGCTCTTCTCAGTAGTTCCTATTAATCAAGATGGACATTTCTTGGGACTGTTAACATTCTATCACCGTGCCAGTGTTAAAGAGGTGAATTTGTTTGCATGAAGACATGCAAAAGGCTAGGCATGGGGGAATGTTGGGCTCCGGATTTATAACATTTTCTTGCTGGTTCTTGAAGATATTGTTTAGTCTCCTGAAGTCTTTTGTTAAGAAAATGGCATTCTTTCTGTGCTATTCATATTCTATTACACATATATGGGCCTTGGAGCACAATCAATCAAAACACAAGATAATATCCCAATATGTGCTTCAATCATTGGACAAAAGCTTGCTCTGCATTCACTAGAGCTTGGCCCTGAATGGGTGAAGGAAAGGGTTTAAAAACAAAGATATAATTTGGATGCACTATCACCTCTTGGTGAAAATGCTGTAAAGGGAAAACAAGGAGCAATTTATCTCTGGGCAAAGTTACCAAGTGGTGCTCATGATGATGTTGAAGATTGTTTGCAAAAAGACATGGGGTTATTGTTATCCCCGGTAGTGCTAGTGGAGGACCAGGGTATGTTTGTGTTTTATTTGGGAATGCTTTCGGAAATATTATTCAAGATGTGCAACTTGTTAAGATCATCATTTACTTTAGTTTCTGGGGTTATTGGGCAATATGAAAAATGCCAAGATCAGTTTGACTCTGACAGAGTACTCTGCGATTTGAGGAGGAATCTCTACAGCTGGACCATTCCTTGAAAGAATAGCTGGCGCCCTCTGCAACTTCATAAATCCGTGCATGTGTAACGCTCATAAATATGTGCATGTGTAATGCAGGGGGGAAACTGTTTGTTTGAGAACCCAATTGCTGGCATCGAGTATTTAACATATATAGATTCATGCATAATGGAGGGAAACCGTTTGTCAAAGTCTATGTAATCTCATGACACGAATACAGGCAATCTTGAAGCGTTTAATTATGTAAAAATGTGTCTCATCCTCCTTAATCTCTTGAAACCATTTTGTAACTCCTTATTCATCTAGGGCGCAAAGCCACGCATTGCCAGAGAGCAAAAACATGGTATGAGAGCTGCTATGCTCGAGAAAGGAATAGGAAATGATGCAGAGAAATATGTAGGGGGGATCTGAAATGTTGTTATGCTTGAGAAAAGGAGATAGACAGAGAATAGAGTAGAGATAGAAGAATGGGAAATCTCCAAGCCTTGTATTTTCCTTATCTTTCAATAAAATAGTTAAGAGTTGTTCCATTAACACGATTTCTATGATTGCCATTCGGCTGTAGGGTTTCCATTAACACGATTTCCTTTATTTCCATTTCACTGTGAGATTTATTTTCCAGTATGCATTGAGTTAGAGAACAGTCTGTTGCCAGAGAAGGCAAGGCCCCCTTCGATGGAAACAGAACTATGTAGATTGCATTTACAATAGACATTATCTTTCAGCCATTTTCTCACTGATTTCATAGAACAGAAATAGCCTTTCTTTTGATTGCAGTAGAGGGTTTATCTTTTACATGCATATACAAAATAGTACCGGTTAGTACAGAGTAGTGCAAAACGAGTGCAAGTCAGTACAGAGTAGTGCCGAACAAAGTAGGGTACAGTAGCTCCTTCCAACAAAATTCTTTTAACAGTTCAGGGATTAGTTTGGCATTCTTTAAACCCCCTCTTCAGCCCTGCATTTCCTGTGCTGGTTCCTCTAAGTCTACCTTCCCGGGTTGACAATTAAATGTTGATTTACATGGTATATCTGCAGCTCAACATCATGGATGAATGTTTAGTCTTTGTGCCTTATTATGAATGAGTACCTCTACAGCTTGATTGATTAAAACTTTGATTTCTCTCTGCATTTTTAATTGCTTGAACTTGGATACATCTCTGCATTTTTATTGATAAACTCTGCATTGTGGATAGATATTGATGAAATATGTCAACACGGGACTCTCCAAACATTCATCGCAAATGCTCTAGGTTCTCCCAAGAAGGAATAAGAGGAACTCCTTCTTCGACTGAGACTCTAAGTGCCCAACAACAATCTCGTCAGAAGATATTTTCAAACAAGTCTGTGAATAGATCAATTGTAGAATGTGATCAAGCAAGTGCTATGGATGCAACATTCTTAAATAGGTTGTGCATTGATATTCCTACACCTGAGAATGTAGGGAATACCTCAAGACAAGAGAATATTTCTGGTAATTTTCTTTGATTTTGTTTATTTTTGTTATATTTTTGTGTATTTAAATTTATGTGAAGTTAAATGTTGTAAGTACTTTCAAATGTCTGTATAGAAAATGATTTTAGAGAACGGGACAAAAATGAAAGAGAGAGTGGTTGTCACAAAGATTCTAATGTCGATGCAGAGGGTGAAGGTGGATTTAGGAGGCCACATTATCAAGAAACAAAATAATACATGCCTATGTCCACCTATCCTTCAGTTGTTGGTGATGAACTTCCCTGGGAAGGGATTACTAAAGCAATAATTCTTGAGCAATGCTCAGGTGTTAAAATGAGGTTGGAAAATGATTCGGTGGTCTTGGAACTCCCTCAAGAGAGTAAACAAAGCTTGCAAATTATTTTGCATTCATTGCAAAACTTTATGGACACATATCAAAACATGGGGCCAACCACTAACGGTTTTGTCGATCTAACGGGGCAGAAAAATCCAGAGGTGATGGGCCCTGATAAATGGGAGGCATTAAAAAATAGAGTTTCAAAATAAGACATCATTTCGATGTTCAAATTCAAAGATAGGCCAAAGCAGAAGATGTTGAAGGTGCAATATTTTAAGCACCCTGACATTGCAGGACATCTGTATAACAAATTTTTGGCGGCATATGGGAAATTGCCTTGGAACGATGAGGTTCCACACTATTTTCCAAGACACTTTTATGTAGATTTTTTCTTACACATGCATCCTGATTATACTAGTATACTGTAACATCCCGCTCTGACGCACTGAGAAAACTTATTATTTGAGGACACTTGCTCGCAAGTGATCTGGACTTTTATGGTGTTAGACCATTTATACCTGATTCTGATGTGTTTGAAAAATGACATGATGTGTTACTATATGATGTAGACAGGTTCTATTGACTCAGTTTTATTGATTGTGCATGGTTTTGACCTTGAGGATGCAGAGGCATCGGTAGAACCCCCTTGGACTCCGGACTGAGTCAGGGAGTGTTCTTTTGGGTTGATATGTTTACTATGATGTTTCATTTGATTTGATGATTTGATGTTGACCTTTCTGACATGATTGTTGATGATGCAGGCTGACGATATCTTGACGACCAAACTCACATATGGAGTAAAGGGGCCACACACGATTTGCAGAGAGGTTGAGGGAGAGGGGTGGACAACAGCCCTGCCACCGCCTACTAGCACTCCCGTCGTGGCTCGAACTGTAGGCTAACGATTACCTAGTTTGAGAGGATCCACGATGTCATGAGGGCAGACTGCAACATTCGCTCACGATGATTCTAAGGGGCGTGCAATAAGGTGGGGGCCTTATTCCTTAGAACCCTTAGTCTCCTACAAGTTCACCTGGCGGAGTGTTGACTCCAGGGGTTATATATGTCTACCAATCAATCCAGTTGGCGAGTGGCACTCTTGGAGCACGTGGTGCATCCTGAAGGTCACGTCACACAAAAGAAACATGAGAAGCGAGTGGCACCCTTGGAGCACGTGGTGCATCCTGAAGGGCACATCGCGTAAAGAAAATGAATGAGGCGAGTGGCACCCTTGGAGCACGTGGTGCGTCCTGAAGGGCACGTCACATTGATGGGGTTGAATGAAACAAAACTATTAGCCCTAAGACCTTAACGCTTTAAGATATTCCTAAACAACTTCCCTAACCCAGTGACACCCAGTTCAGAATCTAGTACAAGTCTAAAAACTATTAGGGTAAAATTTAGTCTAACCCTAAGAGCAGACCCTGGAACAAAAATAACCCGCCTAATTAATAGTTGGTATTCATGAAATTATTGGGGCGATAATGAGGGTAAGTGTTAAAGAGAATCTAATAGTTCTAAAACTTTGCAAAGAAGAAAATTGATTCCTAACTGGTGGGAGGATGACATCACCTTCGTAGTGTAACATAAAGAAAATTTCAAAAAAAAAAAAACACANAAAAAAAAAAAAAAACTAAAACCATTATCCTCTCGTTATCCATGTCTACTTTATTAAACCATCATCCATCACCTTAATCTTCCAGTAACCATCTCCCTTTGTCATGTCCTGTTCACATTACTAAATCACCATCCCTCCCCTTAATTCCTCATTATTCATTTTTATGTAATACACTTACTTTTCCCATATACATGTTGCCATCACCTTAATCTCTCATTATATATATATATATATATATATATATATATATATTAATGGTGAATTTAAATGATGGATAATGATAAATTACAATGATGAATGCACGCATGTAAATAGAAAAATGAAAATATATATATACATTATAAACAATTGTCGTGTATTCCTTAATCTTTAAATTATAGAATAAAGAAAATGAATAATGGATTCTCTTTCCGTAAATTTATTAATCCCTACCGCCTCTACCATTAATAAAAAGTTACGCATGTGAAAATAAAAGGAAATTATTAATGAGCACACTTACTCTTTGAGTTTTAAAATATATATATATATATAAATAAAAAGAAAAAGAAAAATAAAAAGAAAAATAAGAAAATAAAAAGGAAAAAGGGGGGCAAACCTAAAAATAAAAGAGGATTTAGGGTTTGAGACTGGATAAAAGAAAGGGAGAGGGGGAAAGAAAAGGAATTTTGAGCTATTGGTATTGTTATGCTACCAGACTAGAGACTGGACTGATTTCTTGTAGGAGTTGGAGATTCTCAACTGACTTGAGTGGTAGCTCAACCTTGGAGGCGAGCTGGGAAGCTAGGCTACTGTCTGGGTTGTTTGTGGCCCATTTGCGTCTCAGGGGGCTAAGGGGGAAGGAGAGTACCCCTAGCGTTTGGCTGGGAGGTACCGGTGAGTTCTTTACGGTCGGCAAGTAGGAGCAGGAGCGGCAGGATCACAGGTTCATTGCGGCAAGCAACAAGGCAACAATATGTTCATGCTTTCAGTAGAGTAGAATGCTTAGTTATTTGCTGTTGAGATTTGATTGTACTGTATTGAATGTCATTTCCTCGTTCCTTAAACCCTGCAAAAGAAAAAAAAAACAGGGGTATTATCTGTAGATCAACGCTGGTAATCAGCTCTGGAAATCTCCTTCGAAGCTGTCCCTGTAAACTGCATTGGTTATTCGTTTTTATTTATATTGGGCATTTTTCTTCTCAGTGGGTTTTCTTGTATTACCTTGGGCATGTTTTTTTTTACACACAGGGAGCATTTTTCTGCAATAGGGTTTTTCTCTTGATACACTGGTGTTTACATTTATATTGGGCATTTTTTTTTATCTTAGTGGGTTTTCTCGTATTACATTGGGTGTATTTTTACACACAGCGAGCGTCTTTCTGCAGTAGGGTTTTTCTCTTGATACACTGGTGTTTACATTTATATTGGGCATTTCTTTTATCTCAGTGGGTTCCTTTTGTTACCCTGGGCGTATTATAACCACCGGGGGCGTTTTTTTTTTTACTGCAGTGGGTACACTTTTTATTGTTGGGCATTATATACAGTGTGCATTTTGTTTTTGGTGGGTTTCTCCGTTTTTACATTTTGGGCGTTTGAACCGCGCTTTACATGCAAATGAGTTGCATTTTCTTTTCCTCTTAATGACCTTTGGCGTTTAAACAACGTTTCACATAATGATCTGCGTTTTTACTGTTATTGGGCGATTTATTTGCCACGGTGTCTTGAGTGATTTTGTACTGATTACTGGGCGGTTTTTTTTGCCCCTGTATAATGGGCGATTTGCACCGTTACTGGGCGTTTTTGGGGCCACTATATGTTGGTGTTTTTTCCATTGTTATGGGGCATATTGTACTCTATTATATTGGGCGTTTTCCACTGTTATGGGGCATTTCTATCTACGTTTTCAATGTTTAGCTGTCTGTGTCTTTCTGGATTATAAATGGGGCATTTCTATCTGCGTTTTCAATGTTTAGCTGTGTGCGTCCTTCTGGATTATAAATGGGGCATTTCTATCTTTGTTTCAATGTTTAGCTGTCTACGTCTTACTCTATTATAAATGTGGCATTTCTATCGGCGTTTTCATGTATCTACATTTTAGTGTATCTGTGTTTTATATATATCCAAAAATGTGTTTGATCCGCGTTTTAATATATCTAAACATGCATTTTCATATAACAGTGTTTAATGTATCTGCATTTTAATATATTGACATTTTAATATATCTAAAAATGTTATATATCTAAAAATGCGCGAGTTTCAGTGTCTCTGAGAATTCATAGATAGGATGGCATTTTAGTTATGGGCATTTAAAAGATGTCATTTATTTTAGATATGTTACCAAAGGTTTAATTTAATTCAGATTAAGTGTCTTACCCATTTATAACCTTACTGGTTCTCTTATTGTTATATCCTTCTGTGAATTTTCTCGTTCGGCAAATTACCATTCATTTCCAGCGAATCTGTAAATATTTTAAATGGCAACGCTACTAGGATAAGGGTATCTATATGTTCATTCTGGTCTAGTATTTATTGTTCCTTCGTTATTAGCATTCATGTAATGCAAATCTTATTGTTAGTGCACCTGGTAAGGGTTAATGTCATGCCAATTGTTATGATAGTGATAAGGAGATGGAGCGATAAGGTTAGTGAAGACGATCTGTTGTCCTTTCATAATTGTAGACATTAAATATTTCAATGCGTGTAAGCAGTCATCACAGTTGTCCTGTATATATATCTGTGTTAATGAATAGCTATGATTTTGTTCCTAAAATCTTGATAATAATATACATTCTAAGTGAAAGTAAGGGACTGCTATAAAAAGAGATGTTAATGCGATGTCCTTTAATTTGGAATGTGCTTGTAGTTGAATGATTAGTGGAGTATTGTACTTACTTATACCTTTTCTTATGTGGGTAAATATATATTTAAAATTTAATAACAGATTTTGGTTGAGGTGATTAAATTATCTTATGCATATTTGGGAAATTGTAATTATTTATTTAGGAATGTTAATTAATTTATTGATGTGGCATAACATGCATACAAGAAATAATTATAGAATTCTATGTCATTTTTATAATAAATGTAGAGATTTATGCTAATTTCATGCAATTGAAACTGTTATTTTTAAGTTTACAAATTGTATTCAAATATGTTAAGTTTTATAATCATTTTATAATGGCAGTGTTATTTTGGTAATTCTATCGAAATTTTGTTGATATTGACGACACCTGATCTGTGAGGTTTGAACTAAGTATCATGGAGCAATTGGTTGTGTTATTGCCAAGTGAGTCGTGGAAAATACCTTGTCTCGAATGTTGGTTCGTCGTTGTCGGAGTCCTTCGGACATGCACGTCCCTAGATTTAGTGGTTGTCTTGAGTTGTTGTCGTACCTGGACGAGATCGTTATTTGCCTGGTCTGCTTGAGTCGGGCGGGATATAGTCTCGCCCTGGTAGCTTTAGGAGACCTGGGTGTGTGTCGTTTTCTCCTTATAGCTGCTAGTTGTACGCCATATGACCAGGGGCGTTTATTGCTTGTTGTCACTGTGATATGTCGGGGTCGTCTTGTTGTATTCATCTTGCTTGAGTCTTGTTCTAGGTCGGGTTACTACTTTCTGCCTGAGTAGTCGGCGAGGAGCCTATCTAATCTTCTTTCGAGAAGACATAAGACTAAATGCCCTGCTTTCCTGTGCAGAACTAGTAACCTAACACCATGGATTCTTCCCTCTGTGTTCTTACTGTGCAACCCCAGTATGTCTTAATGTTTGTGTTGTGCGCCTTATGCCTAGGGTCGTATATTGTTGCAGATACTCATTGTGTGCCTTCAGTCTTCTTGTGCTGAACCTCGTGGTTGCGTCTTGTTGGTTATCGTTTGGCAACGTAGAGTCAAGTGTGTTTGTTACTTCCACACGCGCACACACCTTAAACAAAACAAAAAAAAATTCACCTGTTCTCAGAGCTGTTGTCGTAACGAGGAGGTCGTTACATATGGTATCAGAGCCGGTTTGACCCGCGACTTGGTGTTTGCTACGGCTTTCGTTGACATGAGTTGGTTTTATTATACTGTTGTTGATCGAGTTGATTGTGTGCGTGCAGGTAATCATGGTTAGAGGATGCCGTAGAGGCAGATGATGGGGTGCTAGGGGAGGAGGCGAGATGCCTCCAGCAGCATCCATGCCTGAGGGGTCTAACCCCCAGGGAGGCGAGCAGGTTCTCGGACAGGAACATATATCAGTTGGTGATGTTATTGGGATGATGAGATCCTTTCAGCGCATGTCCGAGGCTTTGATCAGCCGTTTGGACAGAGACAAGGCTAGGGCATCGGCACCCCTTGAGGTTCTGCCGCGTGCATCGGCTGTTACCATCAACTAAATAAGGCTATGATCAAGAATCAGTATCCCTTACCAAGAATTGACGATCTATTCGATCAAATGAAGGGTGCGATGGTGTTCTCCAAGATCGATTTACGATCCGGATATCACCAGTTACGGATCAAGGAGGATGACATCCCTAAGACCGCCTTTAAGACAAGATTTGGACATTACGAGTTTATTGTTTTGCCATTTGGACTGAGAAATGCCCCAGGGGTATTCATGAGTTTGATGAACGGGGTGTTCCGAGAGTACTTGGACAAGTTCGTCCAAGTATTCATTGATGATATTTTGATCTACTCTCGGATGATGGAGGAGCATGACGAGCACTTGCACTTGGTACTACAATGTTTACGAGAACACAAATTGTATGGGAAGTTGTCCAAATGTTCTTTTTACCAATCGAGGATTCACTACTTAGGGCATGTCATCTCCAGCGAGGGTATCGCCATGGATCCAGCCAAGGTTGAGGCTATTATGGAATGGCCTGCACCAACGAATGTCACAGAAGTGCGTAGTTTTATCGGGTTAGCAGGATACTATCGACGGTTTGTTGAGGGGTTTTTGAAGATAGCAAATCTGATCACGGAATTGCAGAAGAAAAACAAGAAGTTTGTTTGGACAGAGAAATGCGCGGAAGCATTTCAGAGGCTTAAGGAGTTGTTGACAACTGTGCTGATACTAAAGGTCCCTAACATGGACGCAGACTTCTTGGTATGCACTGACGCATCCAAGGAAGGTTTAGGCAGAGTCTTGATGCAGGACGGACGAGTGATTGCTTACATTTCGAGGAAGATGAGAAGGCATGAGGAGAACTATGCGACGCACGACTTGGAGTTACTAGCTATTGTATATGCCTTGAAGGTTTGGAGACACTACCTTGTTGGACAAAAATTTGAATTAAGGACTGACCATTGTGGGTTGCAACACATTTTTATGCAAAGCGACCTGAATGCGCGACAACGGTGTTGGTCAAAATTTCTTAGCGAATATGATTTCGAGACTACTTACATAAAGGGAACAGTGAACCGAATGGTGGATGCTTTGAGTCGGAGGCCACGCATCTTTTCGGTGTTACCCCTTCAGACAAATATACATGAGAAGATTCTCACCTTACACCGAAGTCAAGGATTTTATCGGACAAAACACGATGATGGTACCACGATATGAGGGATATTCATTGGATAACGATGGGTTATTGAGGTTTAGAGGTAGGATTTACGTACCACATAACGACGAGTTGAGGATGCTAATCCTGAGCGAGGCTCATAGAGAAGTTTACATGGCTCACCCAGGAGTTACAAAGATGAGGGCAGACCTTAAACCCTTATTCTTTTGGAAAGGAATGAAGGCCGACATAGTCAACTTTGTGGCTAGATGTCTAGAGTGTTAGCAGGTAAAGGCTAAACATAGACACCTGGTAGGATTACTTCAACCACATGTCATTCCGGAATCGAAATGGGAAGTTATTTCGATGGATTTTATTGTTGGATTGCCACTGACGGCAAGGAGACATGACTCGATTTTTGTAGTAGTAGACACTCTGACGAAGGGTGCTCACTCTATTCCTGTGCGTACGACGTATCAGGCACCTGACATAGCGAGAGTTTTCATCAGTGAGATTGTGAGGCTCCATGGCGTGCCTAAAAAGATTATATCCGATTGAGGATCGGTGTTTACTGGACGATTTTGGACGAGTTTCCAAGAGGCATTGAGAACCCAACTTAATTTTAGTACTGCGTATCACCTAGAGACTGATGGGAAGACCGAACGAATGAACCAAACCTTGGAAGACATGTTGCGCATGTACGTAATGGACCAACAAAAGCATTGGGAGGAATTCTTGCCTCTAGTAGAGTTCGCTTACAACAACAGTTACCAGAGCACCATTAAGATGGCGCCTTTTGAGTTACTTTATGGGCGACCGTGTCGGATGCCCTTGAGTTGGGATTGGATTGAGGATAGGGTCCTTGTGGGACCAGAAGTGATCCAAGAAATGGAAGAGCAGATGAAAACCATAATACAAAGGATTAAATAAGTGCAGGATCGACAAAAGAGTTATGCCGATGCGCACCGAGTCGACCGTAGTTACGAGGTCGACGATCGAGTCTTCTTGCGGGTTAAACCGCATAAGAGTTGGATCAAGTTGGAAAGGGAGCTAAACTCTCTCCTAGGTTCATGGGACCTTTCAAGATTGTGGAGAGAAAGGGGCCTGTGGCCTATCGACTAGCCTTGCCTGATTTTTTGAGGCGTATGCACGATGTTTTTCATGTATCTGTTTTGAGACATTATATTAATGATCCTACACATGTGATTGACCTGAGTTCCTTGCAGGTATCGGACGAGGGAGTGCTCCTGGCTGAGCCGGTCTGCATCTTAGACCATCGCGTTTGACAGTTACAATGTCGAATGGTAGATCAGGTCAAGGTCCAGTGGGATAGTTATAGTCCACACTCGGCGACCTAGGAGGATGCATATGATATGCGTCAGCAGTTTCCATTTTTGTTTGATAGATAGACTTATGATACTATGATACTTTATTTCTGCATTTATACTGAGAAACTTCGGGACGAAGTTTAGACCAAGAGGGGGTGTATGTAACATCCCGCTCTAGCGCACTGAGAAAACTTATTATTTGAGGACACTTGCTCGCAAGTGATCTGGACTTTTATGATGTTAGACCATTTATACCTGATTATGATGTGATTGAAAGATGACATGATGTGTTACTATATGATGTAGAGAGGTTCTATTGACTCAGTTTTATTGAGTGTGCAGGGTTTTGACCTTGAGGATGCAGAGGCATCGGTAGAACCCCCTTGGACTCCGGACTGAGTCGGGGAGTGTGCTTTTGGGTTGATATGTTTACTATGATGTTTCATTTGATTTGATGATTTTATGTTGACCTTTCTGAAATTATTGTTGATGATGCAGGCTGACGATAGCTTGCCGACCAGACTCACATATGGAGTAAAGCGGCCACACATGATTTGCAGAGAGGTTGAGGGAGAGGGGTGGACAACAGCCCTGCCACCGCCTACTAGCACTCCCGCCGTCGCTCGAACTGTAGGTTAACGATTACCTAGTTTGAGAGGATCCACAATGCCGTGAGGGAAGACTGTGATAGTCGCTCACGATGATTCTAAGGGGCACGCAATAAGGCGGGGGCCTTATTCCTTAGAACCCTTAGTCTCCTACAAGTTCACCTGGCGAAGTGTTGACTCGAGGGGTTATATATGTCTACCAATCAGTCCAGTTGGCGAGTGGCACCCTTGGAGCACGTGGTACATCCTGAAGGGCACGTCACACAAAAGAAACACGAGAAGCGAGTGACACCCTTGGAGCATGTGGTGCATCCTGAAGGGCACGTCGCGTAAAGAAAATGAACGAGGCGAGCGGCACCCTTGGAGCACATGGTGCGTCCTCAAGGGCACGTCACATTGAATGGGTTGAAGGAAACAAACCTATTAGCCCTAAGACCTTAACACTTTAATATATTCCTAAACAACTTCCCTAACCCAGTGACGCCCAGTTCAGAATCTAGTACAAGTCTAAAAATTGTTAGGGTAAAATTTAGTCTAACCCTAAGAGCAGACCGTGGAACAAAAATAACCCGCCTAAGTAATAGTTGGTCTTCATGAAATTCTTGGGGCGATAACGAGGGTAAGTGTTAAAGAGAATCTAATAGTTCTAAAACTTTGCAAAGAAGAAAATTGATTCCTAACTGGTGGGAGGATGGCATCACCTTCGTAGAGTAACATAAAGAAAATTTCAAAAAAAAAAAACACAAAAAAAAAAAAAAAAACTAAGACCATTATCCTCTCGTTATCCATGTCTAATTTATTAAACCATCCTCCATCACCTTAATCTTCCAGTAACCATCTCCCTTTTTCATGTCCTGTTCACATTACTAAATCACCATCCCTCCCCTTAATTCCTCATTATTCCTTTTTATGTAATACATTTACTTTTCCCATATACATGTTGCCATCACCTTAATCTCTCATTATCCTATATATATATATATATATATTTAAATGATGGATAATGATAAATTACAATGATGAATGCACGCATGTAAATAGAAAAATGAAAATATATATATACATTATAAACAACTGTCGTGTATTCCTTAATCTTTAAATTATAGAATAAAGAAAATGAATAATGGATTCTCTTTCCGTAAATTTATTAATCCCTACCGCCTCTACCATTAATAAAAAGTTACGCATGTGAAAATAAAAGGAAATTATTAATGAGCGCACTTACTCTTTGAGTTTTAAAATATATATATATATAAATAAATAAAATAAAATAAAAAGAAAAATAAGAAAATAAAAAGGAAAAATGGGAGAAAACCTAAAAAGAAAAGAGGATTTAGGGTTTGAGACTGGATAAAAGAAAGGGAGAGGGGGAAAGAAAAGGACTTTTGAGCTATTGGTATTGTTATGTTGCCAGACTAGAGACTGGACTTATTTCTTGTAGGAGTTGGGGATTCTCAGCTGACTTGAGTGGTAGCTCAGCCTTGGAGGTGAGCTGGGAAGCTAGGCTACTGTCTGGGTTGTGTGTGGCCCCTTTGTGGCTCGAGGGGCTAAGGGGGAAGGAGAGTACCCTAGCGTTTGGCTAGGAGGTACCGATGAGTTCTTTGCGGTCGGCAAGCAGGAGCAGGAGTGGCAGGAGCACAGGTTCATTGCGGCAAGCAAAAAGGAAACGGTATGTTCATGCTTTCAGTAGAGTAGAATGCTTAGTTATTTGCTGCTGAGATTTGATTGTACTGTAGTGAATGTCATTTCCTCGTTCCTTAAACCCTGCAAAAGAAACAAAAAATGGGGGTATTATCTGTAGATCAGCGCTGGTAATCAGCTCTGGAAATCTCCTTCGAAGTTGTCCATGTAAACTGCATTGGTTATTCGTTTTTATTTATATTGGGCGTTTTTCTTCTCAGTGGGTTTTCTTGTATTACCTTGGACATGTTTTTTTTTACACACAGGGAGCATTTTTCTGCAATAGGGTTTTTCTCTTGATACACTGGTGTTTACATTTATATTGGGCATTTTTTTTTCTCTTAGTGGGTTTTCTCGTATTACATTGGGCGTATTTTTACACACAGCGAGCGTCTTTCTGCAGTAGGGTTTTTCTCTTGATACACTATTGTTTACATTTATATTGGGCATTTTTTTTATCTCAGTGGGTTCCTTCGATTACCCTGGGTGTATTATAACCGCCCGGGGCGTTTGTTTTTTTACTGCAGTGGGTACACTTTTTATTCTTGGGAATTATATACAGTGTGCGCTTTGTTTTTGGTGGGTTTCTCCGCTTTTACATTTTGGGCGTTTGAACTGCGCTTTACATGAAAATGAGCTGCATTTTCTTTTCCTCTTAATGACCTTTGGTGTTTAAACAGTGTTTCACATAATGATCTGCTTTTTTACTATTATTGGGCGATTTATTTGCCACGGTGTCTTGAGCGATTTTGCACTGATTACTGGGCGTTTGTTTTTGCCCCTGTATAATGGGCGATTTGCACCGTTACTGGGCGTTTTTGGGGCCACTGTATATTGGCGTTTTTGCCATTGTTATGGGGCATATTGTACTCTGTTATATTGGGCATTTGCCACTGTTATGGGGCATTTCTATCTACGTTTTCAATGTTTAGTTGTCTGCGTCTTTCTGGATTATAAATGGGGCATTTCTATCTGCATTTTCAATGTTTAGCTGTCTGCGTCCTTCTGGATTATAAATGGGGCATTTTTATCTGTGTTTCAATGTTTAGTTGTCTGCGTTTTACTGGATTATAAATGGGGCATTTCTATCTGCGTTTTCATGTATCTGCATTTTAGTGTATCTGCATTTTATATATATCCAAAAATGCGTTTGATCTGCGTTTTAATATATCTAAACATGCGTTTTCATATAACAGCGTTTAATGTATCTCCATTTTAATATATTAGTGTTTTAATATATCTAAAAATGTTATATATCTAAAAATACGTGAGTTTTAGTGTCTCTGAGAATTCATAGATAGGATGGCATTTTAGTTATGGACATTTAAAAGATGTCATTTATTTTAGATATGTTACCGAAGGTTTAATTTAATTCAGATTAAGTGTCTTACCCATTTATAACCTTACTGGTTCTCTTATTGTTATATCCTTCTGTGAATTTTCTCGTTCGGCAAATTACCATTCATTTCTAGCGAATCTGTAAATATTTTAAATGGCAACGCTACTAGGATAAGGGTATCTATATGTTCATTCTGGTCTGGTATTTATAGTTCCTTCATTATTAGCATTCATGTAATGCAAATCTTATTGTTAGTGCACCTGGTAAGGGTTAATGTCATGCCAATTGTTATGATAGTGATAAGGGGATGGAACGATGAGGTTAGTGAAGACAATCTGCTGTCCTTTCATAATTGTAGACATTAAATATTTCAATGCGTGTAAGCAGTCATCACAGCTGTCCCGTATATATATCTGTGTTAATGAATAGTTATGCTTTTGTTCCTAAAATCTTGATAATAATATACATTCTAAGTGAAAGTAAGGGACTGCTATAAAAAGAGATTTTAATGCGATGTCCTTTAATTTGGAATGTGCTTGTAGTTGAATGATTAGTGGAGTATTGTACTTACTTATACCTTTTCTTATGTGGGTAAATATATATTTAAAATTTAATAATAGATTTTGGTTGAAGTGATTAAATTACCTTATGCATATTTGGGAAATTGTAATTGTTTATTTAGGAATGTTAATTAATTTATTGATGTGGCATAACATTCATACAAGAAATAATTATAGAATTCTATGTCATTTTTATAATAAATGTAGAGATTTATGCTAATTTCATGCAATTGAAATTGTTATTTTTAAGTTTACAAATTGTATTCAAATATGTTAAGTTTTATAATCATTTTATAATGGCAGTGTTATTTTGGTAATGCTATCGAAATTTTGCTAATATTGACGACACCTGATCTGTGAGGTTTGAACTAAGTATCATGGAGCAATTGGTTGTGTTATTGCCAAGTGAGTCGTGGAAAATACCTTGTCTCAAATGTTGGTTCGTCGTTGTCGGAGTCCTTCGGAATGCGTGTTTGTAGATTTAGTGGTTGTCTTGAGCTGTTGTCATACTTGGATGAGATCGTTATTTTCTTGGTCTGCTTGAGTCGGGTGGGATATAGTCTCGCCCTGGTAGCTTTAGGAGACCTGGGTGTGTGTCATTTTCTGCTTATAGCTGTTAGTTGTACGCCATATGACCAGGGGCGTTTATTGCTTATTGTCACTGTGATATGTCGGGGTCGTCTTGTTGTATTTGTCTTGCTTGTGTCTTGTTCTAGGTCGGGTTACTAGTTTCTGCCTGAGCAGTCGGC
>ML786766.1:639224-656029 GCA_009831015.1 Picea engelmannii | reverse complement strand
GAGTTTAATAAACTTAGAGTTAAAGGAAGGGTGGCCATGGGACAATTTAAATTCCTTCTACTAGTTAAAGAAATAGTATGACTTTCTAAATAATAACAACATTTATAGGTTAACAACTTTTTAATATGCATCTTTTTATATTTCATTTTACGTTTTTATTTGGGTTTTTTTGAAGCACATTTTCTCCCCATATGTCTACTCATTTCACACAATTATTGAAACCAAATCCAATCAGAGATGTCTGCACTTGAATTGGAAACAACCGTGACCTTGATGTGTGAGCACGCAAACCATCAAGTAAGCGATATTCACATTGTTGTAGAAGAATATGATCAGAAATACCGAAGTCGAAGTCAATTGGACAAAGGTTTGGGACTCAACATTTTGTTCAAGGGAATATAAATGTAGAAAAAATCAAAATAATTAAATATAATATAATTTTATTTAATAAAATTATATAATATTAAATGGAAGCTAATATATATTAGATAAAAGAAAACAATAAATAATATGCAATGATTCCAATATATTTTATCTATATATTATATGAGATGCTTTCAATATATTTTATCTATATATATTATGGTTAAAAAATCCATTTTCTAGAAGAGTTAGCCAATGCTTTTTTTAGAGTGAAAAACTTGAGGAAAGTTTAAAGGTTTGCACCTCAAAATATTTGATCCCTCTCGGTGCTTGATATATCTAGAGTTAAGATAGATCTAGACTCGTTTTAGTCATGGGTGGTCACACAAAATTTGTAGATAATCAACATTATGTATATGTCTAATATTAATCTGATTATTTGAAATTTAGTCACTTTACTTTGTTGGTTGAAAGTATAGAGAGTATTATCGAGAATGAGTAATGTCAATCTATCTTCTTTAATTTTTAAAATAGTGACATAATTTATATAAGATCAACATTATGTATATGTATATGTATAATATTAATTTCTGTTAGTGTTTCATGGAAACCTGCACAGGAGATCTAGCTAAAGAAAGTACAAACAAATCTTATCAAGAAAGTAAGAGAGATTCAATATGGAAGAATGAGAAAATATATTCACACTACTCCAATGAGCTAATGATTGATACATAGATCATGATCAATATGATACAATGAACGAGTGGAATACATTCATATATAGGGCAAAGCATTCCATAATTAAGAAAAGAAATCAAGCAGTTAGCTTTCCTTAAGAATGCATGCATGCATAATAGTGATGGTAAAAATAGAAAGTCTAAATAGAACTAGTCAGTTAACTCCCACTGAACTAGTGTGTCGAAAATAGAAATTTCTCCAACACCCCCACTGAACATCACTATGGACTAAAAAATGAGTCCTGGCTACCAAGCCATTTTAGATACTCATGTACAATGCAACTAATGAAAACTGAATAAAAGTGAGGAAAGAGGGAAAACCACGTGGGAACAAAACCCCCCCTCAAAAGATAATGTATCAAAAGAAGAAAATGACAACTGCTAGGCAATTGTGTTCTTCACTGCAAAACGATCCCGCAAAGTATGAAACTTCTGCTCACTAAAAGTCTTCATGAATATGTAGAAATATTTATGGATTTGATGAAGTCCTTTGGAAACATGTCGGGTCTTGTACGTCTTGATCTTGTGGACCCATCTGCACCTGAAAATATTCCTTTCTGGTGGATGTGGAACTAGAGTCCAAGTTTGGTTCTATAGGAGTGAGTCATACTCCTTCTGCATGGTTGCTTTCCATAATGGATTCCCACAACCCAATTGTAGTTTTGTGGATCATTAGATTGAACCATATAGCAATGCATGGGCATCGTTGATTCTGAAGTTGAAAATACATGAGAAGGATCCTCATGCTAACATCGATTCCTCCTCAAATCCAATGGATACCCTGCAAGGTTTCCTGCTACCTGAAGTGTGATATGTGCCTTCTTGGGAATATGTTGAAGCTTCGACACTGGATTCATATCTGGATGTACTACCTTCTTATTTCCATGTACAGAATCAGAGTGTATGGAATCATCTCTGATGTCTGAAACTGATGGAAGAACAAGAGTATGCACATGTTTCAAGAGAACATGGTCTAGATTGATCTGGACACACACCAACAATTACAAGAGTAAACTGCCACCTAGTCTAGTCTCTTAGGCAGTTACTGGAGTGAACTGCCACCTAGCTAAGTTAACTAGTCAACTAGTCTTTAGTTAATTGATTGAACAAAGAGTAGTGAGTTTGATGGAGGAGCATCGACAACACATCAAGCGAGCCAGCACATCGAGCGGAAGACAGTTGGACAAGCCAGCACACATTTTGAAATTACTTTGGAAGTTGTTGCGCAATCTTAATTGATTCATTTAAGAGACGGTGCACTTTGTAGATTGTAATGGACTTTGAGCGGATAGCTCTCGTCCTTAGTAGATAGGAAGGCATTTAATAGATTTAATGCTGGTAGATAGGAATTTAATTGTAGATTTGATAGTATAGAGTTCGAGAGGGAAAATGGATATAGACACCCTCCTTTGTACATTGTAACATTATTGAAGCAGGAAGAGCAAGAGCAAGCAAAGAACTGTGTAGAGAACACCCATGTACAGACATTGAATTAATAGAAGAAAGCTTTGATTCAAATCCATGGTTATGTGTCTATTCTCTGTGTATTTATGTTATGTTCATGAATATTTGCTTCCTGTCATACATTTTCTTTTATATGCTGTGCATGTGATTTCATGCTTGAATTGAAGTCTGAGAGGGTGAATGAATGAGTTTCAAATTGTTTCTCTAAGTGAGCCAGAAGATTCTTGCAGGGAGTGCAGTCGAATAGTCCACAAGGAGTGCATTGACAGAAGGGTTCATTTAGAGAAATATTTTTGTTCTCATTCGCTCTGGAAGTGCAGATAGGCACAGTGCCGTGCAAAGAGTGCACAGGCCAGTGAAGTCTTAGAGTTGCAATTCTGAGCAAGGTATCGAAGATTTCTGCTGCAGGAGTGCGCAGGGTTGAAAGACTTCAACACTTGGACGTGGTTGAAGATTGCCACAAGAAGTGCGAGCAACGATCTTTCTAAGTAAGAGAGAAGCGGAAGGAAGCTCAGGAGGAGTAGACCTTTCGAATTCATCAAAGGATAAGTGCGAAGGGAGTTGCAGTTAAAATCTCAAAGGAAGCATCGCAGGTTGGCAAGTAGACAACGAGTCTCGTGAGAGAGACATTTCTTCCTTTCGTGGAATTGTACGAGGAAGAACGGACGGACGAAATTATCCAAGAAGATTTTGTGAAGTTATGTGGGTCGTTGGGTCTTGCGGAGGTGCAAGGAGTCTATAGTGCAGGTGCGGAAAAAGTTCGAAGCTCAGGAGGGTAGGAACCATCGATTGGGATCATGAGGAGAGAGGTCCTACTCGTGGATCGGCATATCGGGAGTCTGCGAGGTAAGACTCCAAATCTATGCAACGGAAGTCGCGATAGAGAGAGGTGCGATATTCCGATAGTTACGTAAGTGGCATTGGCCACAGAAGATAGTGGAGGACAAGTGGCATAACCCATCGGAGGATTTGGTGTCTCGAGCCTCGGAAGTCAAGGAAGGAATCCTTTGACCTTGCGAGTGGCGAAGTCGCAAGGGCGTGAAGTAGCGAGATCACGACAAGAGAATATCGACGTCTCAGAACATCGGGACTCAGGAGGTAGAGAACCAAGTGTCGGAAGTTGCGAGTGGTGAGGTCGCGATAGTGTGAGGTTGTGATAGCGCGGAAGTTCCGAGAGAAATGATGGTCGTGGACAGGTCAAGTCACACATGTGCATCGGGGTTTCGGTGCCTCGGGTATCAAAATGTGTAGAACCAAAAACTTGGTGTCGCGAGTAGCGAGTTCCGATCCTCCAGGAAGTTAAGGAAGGGAGGATCACGTGCGGAGAAGAACCTGTGGGGTGTAGATTTCCCGATAGGGAAATAGAAGAACCGTTGAGTTCTTCGGGCCGAAAGGAAAGAAGGTCCTGAGGAGAGAGGTCGTGCTTCGAGGAGTGAGTGCGGTTGTTGTCAAGTGGTATAAGAGCGGGAATACTCTTTGTTTTCTATAGCAGAGAGAGAGAGAGAAGTTCACCATGCCGCCCAGAAGGGAAAGACAATCACCCGACCCAGAAGACAGGGAGGTGAGAAGAAGAGGCAGGCCAGTAGGAAATCCAGAAATGGAGAGGGAGATGAGAGATCTTCGGGCAAGACTCGAGGAGATGGAGACAGCGCAGAGATGCGAAGTTGGAGTAGGGGATCTTAGCGATTCTGAAGTTGAAGAGGAAGTTGGACATGAAGAAGGAGAGGTCACAGTGAAAGATGCAGGCAATGAGCGATTGATAAAAGCTATTGCCCAGATGAGTTCGAAGATGAAGATGGACATTCCGTCTTATGAAGGAAGTCTGGATGTAGAAGAGCTACTAGATTGGATCAGAGCTCTTGACACCTACTTCGATTATGAAGATATCGAAGAGGATAAAAAGGTAAGACATGCTATCACGAAATTAAAGGGACATGCAGCATTGTGGTGGGACAAGCTACAAGATGACAGACGCTGCAAAGGCAAGCAGAAGATCAAGATTTGGGATCGAATGATTGCAAAGATGAAAGTGAAATTCATCCCAAGGGACTACCAAATTAATCTGTTCAGGAGGATGCAGAACCTGAGACAGAAGCTGATGACAGTGAAGGAATATACTGAGGAATTCTATCGACTGAACATCAAAGCAAGTCATCAGGAGAGCGATGATGAGAAGGTTGCTAGGTATCTAAATGGTCTGAGATATGACATTCAGGATGAATTAAGCATGGTTACCATCAGAACGTTGGAGGATGCTTATCAGATGGCTCTGAAAGCCAAAGAGAAGCTGAGCCTCAAGCAAGGACAGTGAGGGCAAGGCAGAAGTCAGCCCAGAGGCAAGGCGATTGCCCAGGAGAAATTCCATAAGCCCAAGGAGGAGTGGAAGAGACCTCAGGGTAAGATTGAGAGAGGTGGAACCTCACAGCGAGGACCGCCACATGTTGAACAAAGAGGAAAACAACATGATCAGCGAGGAGATTATGCTGATGCAAATACTTTTCCTCGTACTAGAGGTAGGGGAAGAGGCCGAGGTGGAGTAATCACATGCTTCACGTGTGGAAAGGATGGGCACAAATCATTCGAGTGTCCAGATAAAAGGAAGGATAGTGGAGAAGATCACATCACTGAAGCGTAGAGGTGTGATGTTGAGAATGAAGACACGGAAGTAGGAAGGTCACTGACGGTGCACAAAGTCCTTTTGACACCCGAGAAGAAGGCAGAGAGTTCGGCTCAAAGGACCAGACTGTTCAGGACAGCTTGCAAAGCCAAGGACTAGAAATGCAAGGTTATTGTTGACAGTGGTAGCACTGATAATCTTGTTTCGACCGAGATGGTAGAGAAGTTGGAGCTGGAAACAACTGATCACCTGAGTCCATACAAATTTTCTTGGTTACAGAAGGGTCATCAGGTGAGTGTCACTAAACAATGTTTAGTTGAATTCAAGATAGGTGGATATAATGATAAAGTCTTGTGTGATGTCATTCCCATGGATGTATGTCATTTATTGCTGGGTAGACCATGGCAATATGACCGAAATGTGGTTCATGATGGGAGGATGAACACATATACTTTAGAGAAGGATGGGAGGACACATAGGTTGCTTCCGACAAAGGATAAAGAAATGAAGCCTGAAGTAAGAAACACAATACTTCTCATGAGTGGGAAGGAGCTTCTTACAGAGATGGAGAAGAAGGAAGATCCACAATTCTTTGTGGTTAGGAAACCGAGGATTGTCCTGACTAGAACAAGAGTGGATGACTTGCCAGACGAGATTCAGGAACTGCTGGGAGAGTTCGCTAATATGATCGTGGACGAATTACCTCATTCGTTGCCACCGATGAGGAGTGTGAGTCATCACATCAATCTCATAGCAAGATCCAGTTTTCCGAATAAGGCTGCATATAGATTGACACCGCAAGAGAACGAGGAGGTCAAGAATCAGGTACAGGATTTGTTAGACAAAGGATTGGTCAGAGAAAGCTTTAGTCCATGTGTTGTTCCGACAGTACTAAGTCCAAAGAAGGATGGAGGCTGGAGAATGTGCACAGATTCAAGAGCGATCAACAAAATTACATCAGGTACAGGTTTCCACTGCCGAGAATGGATGATCTGATGGATTTCCTGAGTGGGCCAAATTATTTCTTGAAGATAGATCTGAAGAGCGGATATCACCAGATTCGCATGACGTAAGGTGATGAATGGAAGACAACATTCAAGACAAACAAAGGTTTGTACGAATGGCTGGTCATGCCATTTGGCTTGACAAATGCATCGAGTACATTCATGAGGCTGATGAATGAAGTCCTGAGGGAATTCATCGGGAAATTTGTAGTCATATATCTAGATGATATATTGATCTACAGTAAGACGAAGGCTGAACATTTGAAACACTTGGCTATAGTGATGAGGAAGCTACAACAGGAGAAGTTGTTGATTAATATGAAGAAGTCCTCATTTATGCAGACAGAGCTCATTTACTTTGGTTTTGTTATATTGGCAAATGAGTTGAAGATGGATCCGAGTAAGGTAGAAGTGATCAAGAATTGGCCATCACCGAGAAATGTTTTCGAGGTGAGGAGTTTTCACGGACTGGCTAGTTTCTATCGAAAGTTCATCAGGAATTTCAGTGGAATTAGTGCAGCAATGATGGACACAGTGAAAAAGTGACATAAGACTTTTCATTGGATAGCAGAGGCTGAGAAGAGCTTCAACTTGTTGAAGCGGAAGATAACAAAACGACCAGTGTTGGTGTTGTCGGATTTCCAGAAGACATTTCAAGTGAAATGTGATGCAAGTGGATATGCCCTAGGAGCGGTCTTGAGTCAGGAGGACAGGCCAGTTGCATATTTCAGTGAGAAGCTGGATGAAGCAAAGCTGGAATACTCCACGTACGACAAAGAGTTTTATGCCATCATACAGGCATTGAATAAGTGGAGGCATTACTTGATCCCAAAATAATTTGTATTGTACAGCGATAATCATGCATTGCAGTTTGTGAGTCAATAGGAGAAGTTGAACTAGAAGCATGCAAAATGGGTAGAGTACATGCATAATTTCACGTTTTTGATCAAACACATTTCAGGTACTGCTAACAAAGTGGCTGATGCTTTGAGCAGGAAATCTTTGTTGCTGCAGGAGTTCAGAGTCAAAACATTGGGTTTTGAAAACCTAAAGGAAATGTATGCAGGTGATACAGATTTCGGGGAAGCATATGAAGCAGCTGAGAATCCCATTCTCAGGGATCGGAGCCCTTGGATAGATTATCTGATCCAGGAGGGATTGCTGTTCATAGGCAATCAACTGTGTATTCCAGATTGCTCGATGAGGGAGAACTTATTGAAGGAAAAACACAGCGAAGGCTTGGAAGGACATTTTGGCCACGAAAAAACATTTGCAAAGCTAAGAGAATCATATTTTTGGCCAGGCATGTGAGCAGATGTCAAGCAGTTTGTTAACATATGTCGAATTTGTCAGCATTCGAAAGGGAGAAAGAAGAACGCAGGATTGTATCATCCGTTGCCCATACCAGAGAGGCCATGGGAGGCGATCGGCATGGATTTTGTATTGGGTTTACTGAGGACGCAGAGAGGTGTTGATTCCATATTTGTGGTGGTGGACAGATTTTCAAAGATGGCACATTTTATTCCATTCCAGAAGACCAGCGATGCGACCCACATCGGAAATTTGTTTTTCAAGGAGATCATTCGACTTCATGGATTGCCAAGAATCATAGTCTCGGACAGGGATACAAAATTCATAGGTCATTTTTGGAGGACGCTATGGAAGAAGCTAGGAACTAACTTGGCATTTAGTTCAGCTTATCATCCGCAGATGGATGGATAGACAGAGGTGGTGAATAGAAGTCTGGGGGACTTGCTAAGAAGCTTGGTGATAGAGCACCATGGCAGCTGGGACAACATATTGCCATAGGCATAATTTGCATACAACGATTCAATGAATCGGAGTACAGGGAAGAGTCCATTTCAGGTTTCATATGGGACACAACCGAGGGGAGTTTCTGAACTGCGAGATTCAGAACAGACTGCGACTAGCAGTGCTAGTGCAGAGGAATTTGCTGAAGCAATGAAGGAACTTCACAGCAAGGTGAAGCAGCAACTGATAAATTCAAATCAGGAATACAAGCGCAGAGTAGATCAGCATCGGAGACAACTTTAGTTTGAAGTTGGTGATCTGGTTCTAGCACACTTGAGGAAAGAAAGGTTCCCAAGGGGAACATACAATAAGCTAAAGACGAAGAAAATTGGGCCATGCAGAGTCCTGAAGAAATTCGGAGAGAATGCTTATGATATTGAGTTGCCGGATGGCATCGGAATATCTCTGATATTTAATATTATAAGGCTGAGGATGCAGGATCTGAAAGTGATGAACAACTAGAAATCCAGTGGTAGAAGCAGATGTCAACTGTAGAAAAGCCGCAGATGGAATGCATACTGGACAAGAGAGTGGGTAAAAAGACTAGGAGAAAAGAATATTATGAGTACCTGGTCAAGTGGAAGAATCACCCAGTGGAAGATGCCAGCTGGGAGACTGAAGCAGTGATACAGAAGCATGGACAGACCGTATAGGAGCTCATGGACAGGAGCCCATGAAAGTTTTCAAGCCGAGGAGTATGATGAAGGAGCATCGACAACACATCAAGCGAGCCAACACATCAAGCAAAAGACAAATGGACAAGCCAACACCCATTTTGAAATTACTTTGGAAGTTGTTGCGCAATCTTAATTGATTCATTTAAGAGACGGTGCACTTTGTATATTGTAATGGACTTTGAGCGGATAGCTCTCGTCCTTAGTAGATAGGAAGGGATTTAATAGATTTAATGCTGGTAGATAGGAATTTAATTGTAGATTTGATAGTATAGAGTTCGAGAGGGAAAACGGATATAGACACCCTCCTTTGTACATTGTAACATTATTAAAGCAGGAAGAGCAAGAGCAAGCAGAGAACTGTGTAGAGAACACCCATGTACAGACATTGAATTAATAGAACAAAGCTTTGATTCAAATCCATGGTTATGTGTCTATTCTCTGTGTATTTATGTTATGTTCATGAATATTTGCTTCCTGTCATACATTTTCTTTTATATGCTGTGTATGTGATTTCATGCTTGAATTGAAGTCTGAGAGGGTGAATGAATGAGTTTCAAATTGTTTCTCTAAGTGAGCCAGAAGATTCCTGCAGGGAGTGCAGTCGAATAGTCCGCAAGGAGTGCATTGACAGAAGGGTTAATTTAGAGAAAGGTTTTTGTTCTCATTCCCTCTGGAAGTGTAGATAGGCACAGTGCCATGCAAAGAGTGCGCAGGCCAGTGAAGTATCAGAGTTGCGATTCTAAGCAAGGTATTGAAGATTTCTGCTGCAAGAGTGCACAGTGTTGAAAGACTTCAACACTTGGACGTGGTTGAAGATTGCCGCAAGAAGTGCGTGAAACGATCTTTCTAAGTAAGAGAGAAGCGGAAGGAAGCTCAGGAGGAGTAGACCTTTCAAATTCATCGAAGGATAAGTGCAAAGGGATTTGCAGTTGAAAGTTCAAAGGAAGCATCGCAGGTTGGCGAGTAGACAATGAGTCTCATGAGAGAGACATTTCTTCCTTTCGTGGAATTGTACAAGGAAGAACGGACGGACGAAATTCTCCAAGAAGATTTCGTGAAGTTCCGTGGGTCGTTGGGTCTTGCAAAGGTGGAAGGAGTCTATAGTGCAGGTGTGGAAAAAGCTTGAAGCTCAGGAGGGAAAGAGTCGTCGATTGGGATCACGAGGAGAGAGGTCCTACTCGTGGATCGACATATTGGGAGTCCGCGAGGTAAGACTCCAAATTTATGCAACAGAAGTCATGATGGAGCGAGGTGTGATATTCCGACAGTTACGTAAGTGGTGTGGGCCACAGAAGATAGTGGAGGACAGGTGGCATAACCCATCGGAGGATTCGACGTCTCGGGCCTCAGAAGTCGAGGAAGGAATCCTTTGACCTTATGAGTGGCGAAGTCGCGAGGGCGTGAAGTAGCAATATTGTGACAAGAGAATATCGGCATCTCAGAACATTGGGACTCGGGAGGTAGAGAACCAAGCACCGAAAGTCGCGAGTGGCGAGGTCACGATAGTGCGAGGTCGCAATAGCGCGGAAGTTCCGAGAGAAGTGACGGTCGTGGACAGGTCAAGTCACATGTGTGCATCGGGGTTTTGGTGCCTTGGGTATCGGAAGTTGTAGAACCAAAAACTTGGTGTCACAAGTAGCGAGTTCCGATCCTCTGGGAAGTTAAGGAAGGGAGGATCGTGCGCGGAGAAGAACCTGTGGGGTGCAAATTTCCCGATAGGGAAATAGAAGAACCGTTGAGTTCTTTAGGCCGAAAGGAAAGAAGGTCCTGAGGAGAGTGATCGTGCTCTGAGGAGTGGGTGCAGTTTCCGTCAGAGTTGGTGATGATCCCATTGTTGCATGGTGACAAAACCAATGCAACATCTAAACTCAACTCAACTAGTCAAACTGAAGTGTCAACTAAAGAGAATATTCTCCAGGTGGAATATTCTCCCCTAAAATATAGGAGACTGGATAATGACTAATTATTAATAATAAACAAGGAATAAACTTATGAAAAATAAATCCTAAGTGTGTGTGAAGTAACTCCAACACCCCCCTTGAACATCACTATGGTGAAAATAAAGAATGGGTTCTAGCTATGAGGCCATGTTAGGTACCCGAATATAAAAGATACACTGAACTAAATGAGGAAAGAGGGAAAACCTTATGGTAACAAAACCCCCCCTCAAATTACAATGCATAAAATAAAAAACAATAAGGAACAAAAGGTAGTTTCTAAGAAACCATGTCCTTCACTCCAAGAAGACCTCGCAACTGTGCAAGTTTGTGCTCTTTGAAGATTTTTTTGAATATGTAGATGTCTACATGGATCTGATGAAGTATATGCATCATTGATATTTCCACACATATCCACTTTATCTTCTTGTACTGAATAATAACCAAATAAATTTTGGATGAAATTTTGAAAACCGTGTGGTCGTTTCTAGAAAAATATTGAAACTTTGTTGATTTTAAAATGATCATAACTTCACTTTCCAAACTCAGTTTCGAATGATTTATTTTTTGAAGTTGGATATTTTCCTAAGAGGAATTCAAATATCCAATTTGTTTCTGCAAATGTTTCTCAGAAAATATCAAAATGGTGTCTTATGTGCGCAGCTCCCTTTTTGACTCCTAAGATGCATGCATGGTGCATGAAAAAGTCTCTACATGTGACTCCTGATATGCATTCATATATCTTCCACATGAATTTCAAAAAACAAATCTGAAATGAAGTAGACATCATCTTCAATTAATGGAATGCAAATTTCTGCAAATACTTTTGTAGAAGACTCTTCATAATAAGATGATTGATCTTCTAATGGCTTCTCTTCTGGCTCTATCTGTTCGATCTCCTGCATGAAATATTCACATTATTCTTTATTCCCAAATAGAATCTCCAATCTAGTCCATAATTCATTTGTATTTGATCCTTCTGATTCTTCATATACTTGATGGAAAATTTCGGGAGAAACAGACATGTTGATACTTCCTATGGCCATATCTTGTCTATTGAGAAAGTCATTTTTCTCATCAATAGAATCAGGCTCTACTTCCATTTCCATAGTTATATGGTAGGAGCCCCTGCATCTAATATGAAGAATAATTTTTGGCTTCCATTCCAAATAGTTATGAGGCATGAGAAGTATTTCCGGTGAATAATCCATCATTTTGTTGTCTTCAATTTTTTGTACCTGCAAAAACATTTGGTGTATTTTTTTCTTAGTAGTCCGTCAGCTCTGATACCATGTCAGTGTTTCATAGAAACTTGCACAGGAGATCTAGATAAAGCAAGTACAAACAAAGATTATCAAGAAAGGAAGAGAGATTCAATATGGAAGAATGAGAAAATATGTTCACACTACTCCTATGAGTTGAGGATTGATACATAGATCATGATCAATATGATACAATGAATAAGTGGAATACACTCATATATAGGGAAAAACATTCCATAATTAAGAAAAGTAATCAAGCAGTTAGCTTTCCTTAGGAATGCATGCATGCATAATAGGGATGTTAAAAATATAAAGTCTAAATAGAACTAGTCAGTTAACTCCCACTGAACTAGTGTGTTGAAAATAGAAATTTCTCCAACAATTTCCTCATTTGAATTCTCATAGGCCTGACAACCCAATTATTCCATTCCACAGACCTGCCAACCTACTTCTTCAATCTGACTGGCCTGAAAACTCGCTTCTTCAATCGAGCTCCCGAGATAACCAATACAAGTATAGGTTCCTCATTATAGTTCAGTACCGTCGAGTATGAATCACCACTATCTCCCTCATCCAAAGATGCTCTTCCCCTCCCCCCCTCCTTGGAAAAGGACCATGTCCAACTATATGTATGCATGTGTTCCACATGACACTTGTCATGTTGGAAACTACTTTGGACCCACTTGACCCCCACTTGTCTTCCTCCTTAGAACTTAGCATAAAGTAATTTTCCATGCATCACACTTTAAGAAGTATTAAATAAATATTAATATAATATTCTTTTGGGCTTAATCCCCCTAGATTAGCCCTTTTTCTATAGAATCTTATCCCCCTTTCCCTTTCTATTGGATTTTATCCCCCCATACTCTTTTACAGGGTTGCTCTACAACAATGGTGTGTTTTCATTAATAATATAAGTGTTTACATATTACAATAATAATCTCACTAGCCTTTAGCATCTAGGCTCTCTAGCCTAATAATCACATAATCCTTCTGGCCTATAACAAACTGACTCGCCAGCCTATAAAACATTTATATTTATATGTACAACTAGGGTTCATTATAGGGGTATTACATTCCCCTCCCCCTTATTTATTAACTATCCTCAGTGCGGTATATACACATATACAATCAAAACTTTAATAGTTTTCAAAAATATCCAGATACTCTGCCAGAGGAGCCTCTTCATTCTCCCAAGTCGAATCCTTAGAACCATACCAGGTCCATTGGACCTTTACTATCCCTATGGCTCGATTGTATAGCTTCTTGATATTTTGTTCCAATATGCACACGAGATGCACTTGGAAGTCGTCGTTTTGCTCCACCTGAATCACATTCCAATCAATGACATGATTAGCATCATGTACATAGTTTTTAAGAAATGATAAATGAAATACATAATTAATACACATTGATACAGGTAAGGCAAGAAAGTATGCTATAGGCCCAATCATTTCCAGGATTTCAAATGGCCCACAATATCGAGCTATTAGATTTGAACAATTTCCCAACCTCAGGGAACTTCTCTTGGCATTTACTTTTAAGAACACGTGGTCTCCCACTTTAAATTATATGTGGGTTCTACCCTTATCATCATAGTTTTTTCGTCGGTCTTGGGAAGCCTTTAAATTTTGTTTCATTTTTATCATTTTCTCTTTCATTTCCCTGAGTATTTTCGACCCAATTATTATTCTATCTGCGAGGTTATCCCAAATTACCTGTGTGTTGCACTTTCTTCCATATAGAGCTTCAAATGGGATCATATTTAAGGATGATTGATACCCATTGTTATAAGAAAATTCCACCAAATGCAAGTAATCCTCCCATTTGGATGGCTTATCCATCACATACATCCTCAACATATATTCAATAACTTGATTTACTCTTTTTTTTTTTCCCATCTAACTCTGGATGATAGGCCATGCTAAAGTTCAGATTGGTTCCAAATCATTTGAATAATCCTTTCCAAAAAATTGAGGTAAATTTTGGGTCTATGTCAGTCACAATGGTCTTGTGTATACCATGTTGTCGAGTAATTTCCTTCATATAAATATCAACAATGTTGATTTCCTTGTAAGTGAACTTTACTAGAATAAATTTGGAAGCTTTAGTAAGATTTTTCACCACCACCATTATGGAATCATGTTGCTTGGTTTTTTTGGGTAGTTTGGTAATGAAATCCACTGTGACAACTTCCCACTTCCACTCAAGAATGGGTAATGGTTGTAGTAGACCAACTGGGTGTCTATTCTCAGCCTTTATGTTTTTAAAATCCAAACACTTGGCATTAAAATCATCAACTTCCTTCTTCATGCCTGACCAATAATATTGGCTCTCAATAGCTACAATAGTTTTTTGGTAACCTAGGTGTCCAGCATAAGGCACATTATGCATTTCTCCCAATATCAGATTCTTTAATTCTTGGTAATTTGGCACATAAATTCCACCCCTGTACATGAGAATTTCATCATTTTCCATCTTATATTCTTCAACTTTCTACTGTAAATTACCTTGCTGAAGTTTTTCCTTTACCTCCATACATTTATGATCTAATTTTGCATCCTCTAGAATCCTATCTTTCAAATCTGATTGGTACATGTCAATTGTTGTATGATCCATATTATTTTGAGAACGACATGAAGACAAAAATATAGCCAATATACAATAAGGAAATACACACAGATAATGCAGAGAACACATAAATATAGTGAAAAGAAACTTCTATTAATGAACAAGAGAGAAAAACATTTTAGAACACAAACTAGCAGAATGGGGTAGCATATCTTTGAAAAGAAATAGATGTTTGTTATGCTTCATTTGCAACAAGATTTACATCACAATCCATTGCCTGCTTAAAGGGACTCCTTCACCTCAATTATATATGAGAGAGTGAGAGAACAAAAATTCCCATGATGAATGTGGGATAAATTGGACTAAGGTTATTGTGACGACCTCCTCGTTGCAACAACAACTCTGTTAACAGGTGCAATTTTTTTTTTTGTTAAGGTGTGTGCATGCGTGTAGAAGTAACAGACACACATGACTCTACATCGCCATTCGACAACCAACAAGACGCAACCACGATGTTCATCACAAGAAGACTGAAGGCACACAACGAGTAACAACAAGAAATAAAGGACCATAGACATAAGGAACACAACACAAACATTTAACGACATACTGGGTTATACATAGTATGAACACAGAGGGAAGAATCCATAGTAGTAGATCTTACTATTTCTGCACAACAAAGAAGGGTGTTTAATCTTAGTCCTCTGCTCCGGAGAGAGAGAATGTCAGATAGGCTCCTGGCCAACTGCTCAGGGAAAAACTAGTAATCTCTGTCAGGTGTGTTGCAAGAGTGGAAACCCTTCCTTTAAAGGGCCCGAGACTCTTGATACGGCACTGGATTCTTTACACAGAAAGATCACACACACAGACATAAATACTAAGGCTACAAGGAGGTGTCTATGTCCCGCCCGACACAAGCAACCACGCAATACAAGAGAACCAAGTACTACAATATCAAGGGCAACCATGACCTCGATGGAAGACGCAAGTTAGAAGGACACCGACAACGACCAACCACTAGAAGGACTCATTGACTTCAATTACAAACCACTTACCCCATTTGACTTCTATTAGACGATGATTTACCAACCCATTCTTAAATATGTAAAATCAACTAAATTCCATCCCCATTTACTAAGCCATGGTGACTCCTCGTACTTAATTTCACAGACAGTTCATGATATATGTTTATCACTAACCATAATTATTACAATAACATACCATGAATGAATAATTTCATTACATTTACCTCACTTACCTTGCAATAGGATATCATCCACAGCTCATCTCCTATGTTAGTATCAATAAATAAACTACCATGACATCTTCATGAAAACTAGCATCATTACATTATAATATAAAGACTTCGCAATTCACTAACTAAATTCATGATAACTACAATGACATCACCATAGTGCTAGCATTATTACATTGATGATGTAAGGACTTGGCAATTTAACCATCTAAGCTGCAAGTTCATTACACTAATGATTAAGACATTAATATTCCAATATAATGCATTAGATTACACCATCAATTCCTCACATTTTAATTCATACTATTCCATCGTAAGACGATTCATAAATTAGCATTACCTTACATTCATTATAATACAAGGTTGTAACTTTGCGATAAATTGTTGAAATAACATCACGATAACATTATCTTACATTATTATTACCTTTACATAATGTAATAATGTAATAATTCTAAATCTGGCAGATACATAATGTAATAATTCTAATTCTGGCAGTTACATAATGTAATCATTCTAATTCTGGCAGTTACATAGTTCTAATAAGGCAGTAATAATAATAAGGCAGTAATAAATCTGGCAGTCGCATAATTCTAATAATTCTAATTCTGGCAGTTACATCAAGGCAGTAATAATTCTAAATCTGGCAGATACATAATGTAATAATTCTAATTCTGGCAGTTACATCATTCTAATAAGGCAGTGACATATGGCAGTAATATTAAGGCAGTTACATCTACCAGTAATAACCCAATCCCTTCTTTTCATATTACGTCGTGTTGAATTTGCATGACAAGAACTTGCACCTTATGGTCAACACTACCATGGAACTACAATATCTTGACATAGATGACCAGATCCTTTCTTTTATATCTAATTTAAACGCAGACCATTAAAACGCCCAATATATTAAAAAGGAAAACCCACTGTAGAAATTGCCCACTGTATAAAAACACCCAATATATAAAAGAAGAAAACCCACCGTAGAAATTGCCCACTGTATATAAAAACCCCCAATATATAAAAGGAGAAAACCCACTGTAAAAATTGCCCACTGTATATAAAAATGCCCAATATATAAAAGAGGAAACCCACTGTAAAAATTG